>JASANE010009286.1:0-14162 GCA_030248225.1 Trileptium ribeirensis | reverse complement strand
TGGTGCAGCTGGGATCCCTTAAGGCCAGAACTGGTCCTAGTACAAACCAACCTTTCAGGATTAGAGCAAACCGGAGAATGGCACTGAATCGATTACTCGTACACACAGCACTACCGATACTGACGTATTCTGTATAGGTTTGGAATGCCACTTGTGATTCGGCCAAAGGACCATGTAGTAAAAAAACTAATTTTTGAGCTATCCGCTCAAACTATGAAACATCAAACAGGAACTCATTCACCAAAGTTACAAATTGTCTAGCTTCGTTCATGAACACACAAATATGAAAAACAAAAGCATGAAGAACAAAGCTAATGTTCTGACTCATTTGCATAAATTGTCTAAATGTTCATCGCTCGCTACACATTCTTAATGCCCCGCATGCATTACATAAACCAAACAAATGAAAACAGACTATATACATTTTTAAATCGGGTTTGTCGACAATGCTAAGTCAACTAAATAGTAATGCTTGAAACATGAACCCGAGTTTGTCTCGTGGGACCACAGCATGAAGCAATTGTTGAGTATATATTTCACATTACTAAGAACTCTTGCTCAGCGAACAAAGCGAGCAAACATGTATTTGTTCGCGGACTGACAAATTCTACCATGTCTGTCCGCCCGGCCAGTTTTTTCTAAATATCTCAGGAACGAATGGTCTTTTGCTTAGGATAGCTGATAGTCACCTAATATAGGTCGTTTCCTCTATGCAGCCTACCCATGGGATGTGGTAGTTGTGGTTTAAAGACGGTATCCCTCAGTTTTTGTGACTGAGAAAAAATGCTTTTTAGTTATATTTCGAAACGTAAACATTATATCAAAAAATACTGCTATCTTTTGTCTTTGCTACCAACAGATTTTTGTCATACTCGTGGTTAATAACATAATCACTCCAGAGGCCCATACATTTGAGTCTGTGGTATTCCTTCAACGCCAGTTCTCTAGCCAGTACATCTATGCGTATGATATTCAACACCGCTTGCATTTCATCAAGCGGAGTCGTTCTAAAAGCACCCATAATCATACAGCAGGCTAATCTTTGAACCTTTTTAAGAAGGCCGGTATATGGTACCAGATGTAATCTGTGCCACCAGCAAATTACGCCATATATCAGTGGGGGCATAACCACAGACTGATACAAAAATTTTGTTATACCTGGTTTCACCCCCCCCCCCCCAAATACAACCTGCAAATCTTTTAATTGAGAACAGAAGCTTTAGCGATAGATGGGACCTCTTCAGCTATGCACGATTCTATGATTTTCAATATAATGGTACAAATTGTTGCATTTATGGTTTGTGAGGTTTTCGGGGACGCTGAAAAAGACAAAATGATTTATTTCTACGTATCTGTGACCTATGTAGAGTTTTTTGGAATTCTACTTTACCCTATTAATAGACCCCTTTGAGTTATGCATGATTTTGCGACCTTCAACCTACTGTAATGATTATGCATTTATGGTTTTGGCGGATATCATGAATGCTGACAACGATGAGATGATTCATTTGAATGTATCTTTGGTTAAAATGTTATTGGCATGATACTTCATGCCCTGGGACCCTTCTTTCATTGATGTGCAATTTTGTGGGTTTCAATTTTGTGCTGTACTTTGTGAAATCTGCGAATATATATAAAAGTTTTCAAAGCTGCCAAAATTGATGAGTAGATTTGTTCTAACGTGTCTGCTACTATTAACGTCGCTCGCTCGCTGCGCCGTCGTGGGTCGACATGCCTTATAGTTTAACACTAGTAATTAGTCCGGTGGCTCAGCACGGGGCGGAGGTAGCTAGTCTGCTTTTATTGACTTTCGCGATACCAAATAGATTATCCTATTTGTCGGGGTCCCATAGGCTACCAAGGGTTCCCGGGGCAATATCACAATTTTTCTTGTGTGTTTCACTAAATCCTCTATTATATGTCTCCCCTGAAATTTTAAGTTTTATAAAATTCTAAACTTACTTCCTATGTCTTCTAATTTGCATATTTTCTTTTATTATCTATGTTCAATCTAAGTTCTTTTTGTTGTAACAGATCATTCTAGTTTTAGAGTTCGTCAAGTGCGGCTGTGGCTGAAAGTTCTGATTTTAAACCACGTTGTTTGTTAATTTAATGATTTTACGTCAGCCAGATGGATTAGCTTAGCTAATAGTTAGAATAATGGCGTCAGAATTACTTACGGTATCAGTTTCTTTTATATTGTGATTTATTGTCTGAAGACATAGAGAGTTTAGCGAAAGTGTTTTAACGGCAGCGTCGGATTTATAGCATGCTTTTCTGCTTTGTATTTGGTAGCATAAAGAATTGCAGGCACCGTTTGCCTACGTGGAAACGAAGGAGCCTAGACTCGATCCTTCGCTTACTTGGTTTATATCTGTGGAAAGGCGCCTATGCCCGGGCCTTGATTGGTTATTGATTTGCAAAGGAACGCCTATACTCGGGTTTCTATTGGTTTGTATTTTACAGAATAGCCTGTTTTATATAGAAGCGCAAGGGATGCGTGGCCTGTAACATGATCTGTAGAATAGAGAGAAGTAAGCTCATTTTAAGGGAAGATTAGTGATTGGCGGCACAAAGAAGTAACCTTATTCCTAATATTAATTTATTTAGTAATATTACTTTCCCTATAAAATCAATAGGAGTGGCCATAAGACTAATAGGAGCGGTAGTTAATAGAAACGTACTAGGTCTAGTAATAGCTTAAAAATTTCGGCCCCACGGAGTCGAGTGAGTCGTAACCCGGGTGACAGTGCAGGTGTGACTCGCAAATATTAGTAGGGTGACTGCGTCGTCTGGCATACGTCCGGTGTCGTCGGCATGGAAGCATTATTCTTGAGAAGACCGGGTGAGTAAGGGGACGTGTTCGAACGACCAAAACTTGAGCGCCTTACCTAAATACCAGTATCGTCATCCGTCCTGAGGCATACGCTGAGCAATCTTCAATTGCATAGAAGTCGACCGCTTCTGTACAGTTTTAATAACGTGGTCTGGCATACGTCCGTTGTCGGCCTGTTTAATGTAACTGGCATTACTAGCGTAAATGTAAAGCTTAGGTTGAGATACTTATATAATCGCATGGTACACTATACGTCCGGTAGTGTGTTGTGTTAAACCCATAACGTTAGTAAAGTAATAGCTAAAGTTAAACACTAACCACTATCGCTCAATTGTAACCCTTAAACAATAGCTGATAATTTAGGGATTAGGACTAGGTCGCAGACTCGGTGGTTTTAACTTAACCTAAGAATTATAATATTATACAGGGATTATTGAGAATACCGAAAATCAGTGGCCAAAGTGCATAACAAAAGTGGAGCGTCAGACTGTGCAGTAATTTTGGTGTCAGACTGTGCAAAAAGAGAGTCAGGCGATGCAAGAAAACACGTGGCGTACTAACGTGAGCACAAAGCAATTCAGTACTAAAGTAAAGTACTGTCATTTTGGTAACAAGCGCTTGAGCGACGGTATCGCAAGAGTAGCGTGAAGTCTGCGCGAGCAAAAATACGGTACGAAAGAGCGGTACCGAGGCTTTATGAACTGAGAACCGAAGAGAATACGCATTCGGATACGGCTATCAAAATCAGTGCCAAAAGCGATAGACGGTGTACTAGTGCCTCATATTTTATCGTTCTGTTGACCGACTATCTAAAACTCGAGCACGTAGAGCAGAACAAGGGTCACGCCGCATCGCAAAACATAAGACACGAGTATCGCTCACGAAAAAGAAAGATGCGCGCCATATCAAGTGTCCCACCGGCATATTACTGGCCACACCTCGAACCTCACAATCTTTCGGTGACGAATCCCGTCTCCTTTTTAATTCCGATAGCTGACATAAGAAAAACCCCCATCCAACCCCTACCCCCAACAAACCAAACAATATAACATAAGCACCTTCGATTCAAAGACACAAATACAAAATACACCGCAGTACATTAATAGAAACGGTGGCTTTAATTGTCAATAAAATTTTGTAAGCGCTCCTCACAACGTGTGAAAGGTGATTGTATAATTGCTAAGTGGGGCGTGTCAAGACACTGAGAAATTATCTGACAAACACTGTCAAATGTGACTTTTAGCTGATTACATGATACATGTTTGTAGACAGTGTTCACGTATTATTTTGTTCCCGAGTTTTTCACAGACTGACAGAGGCTAACTGGCGTGTCCACCGACCCTTAATTACCGGGCCTCTTTCGGAAAAAGGGGATTCCGAAATGAGACCCCTCTTCAGTAAAGGTATAAAAGCTACGAAAATTTAAAATGAACGTTTTTGGAGCATTCGAAGTGGTGGCGCCACAATTTTCGGGTTTGTGCGCAGTTTGGAGAATCCATGCTAACCCTATGGACTGATAAATTTTGAAAACAACTTGATTTTTAGTTTGGTCAAACAGATGTACTGTTGTTTCCAGCGTACGTACATACATTTAACATTTAGGATGTGATTGAGGGCGGTTAGAAGTTTATACATACGTACATGAACATAGGTATATCATGTAGACGGTGATTGAGGACTTATTCGGTGCGCTTTCCGGAAAACTTTGCAATTATGATCAAAATTACGAGGAAAAACTATGGAAATTATGAAGGACAACGGAAAATTATAAAATTTAAAAAGTTTACTTTGCTACATAACTTTGTCAAAATGATTGCTTAAAACAAAGTTTACGACAAAATTATACTGGGCCCAGCTATGGCCTGATTGGAAAATGTATGCGTTTGATTTCAAAATCTTGAGTCTGGACGCACCCGTTGACCCAAAAGTCATTCAGAATTGTCTATATATATATTTTCCGATAGGCTGAATACTAAGGTTTGATTATCTAGAGTTCAGCATGAGTATTTTATGTATTTTCAGATGTTTTCATTGTGTTTGGGTCATAGAACCTGATTTCCAGAATATACGTACTCTGTCTTCAGTTGTTAAAGTTGGAGTTTGTTAAATCAAAGCCAGGTCGATGCTTGTAGCAGCTATTTTACACATCCAGAAGTCTGTGGGATACGTTTGAATTAAACCAGTCCAACTCGTTAACAGAGTATGGCTTACGCAGAAGTACTTAGGGTATGCTTGGTTAACATAAATTGCGTCAAGAACCCGCCAATGAGCTTGTAAACTTGGTAAATCAGTCTAAATTGAAGTAAACAAACATCTGCAACGCAGCTAGAAACTACTTTCTTGGAAAAGAACTGTATTTATTGAAACTGTGCGACTAGCATCACAGTGTGTCTCATTTATAGCATTCTGATTAGAAAGTTATCATCATTATGATCTAACTGACGGCCAATATTTGTCCAACGCTAGCCTAAACAGTGTCTCTGACAACTGATAAGAAAATTACGTTCTATCTATTATTTTCTCTTAGAATCATATAAATCAATAATTTTAAGTTTCCTACAGAAGCAAATGCAACAACCGTATGTGTAGTAAAGGGAGGCGACTGGAGACAGAGCGAAAGTGTGTATTCTACGCTCCAAGCTTTGTAAGCACATTCGATTTGACGCAGTATACGCAATGGTGTATAATGGAAGACATTTTTTGCTCTGAATGTCCAAAAACCGACATATTTGATCGATAAATAAACATTATTAGCTTCCTCAGTCTCTTTAAAGTTTCAGAAAGGCAATAATACCATCGCTATACATTAAATTTAATGTAAAAGTTGTTTTTAATGCATTTTAAATCCACTATACCTTCATTTCTTCCATCATCTGTTTTACTATATATAAATTTCGAAGACCAGGTTCCGGATCCGGTTTAAATGGACGGTTCCGGTTGCTGGTTCCGGTTCCGGTTATTCCCTGGGTTTTAGGTATGGGAGTATGACGCCCTAATGGTTCCTCGACCCAAAATTTGTTCTGCCATCTTGGGCGGCTGATAATTTTCACCAACGGGTTTTCGGTCATGAGGAACTCATTGACGGTGCTAGTTTTGCCCTGTGACCCATGATTCTATGGGTACGGAGGTAAGACGCTCCATGGTTTGGGGTCAGAGATCAAAATGATGGTTTTCAACCCCATTTTAATACCCTTCACGGAAGCATGGTTATTTTTATCTTAACTTTCGAATTTTTTTCTCTGGTTGGTTTTATTTTTAAAATGATAAATGCTGATGCCACTTTTTGTTTTTCGATTAAGGCTCCGGTTCTAGAGTTATGGGGTTTGAGGTATCGTGTCCCAATGGTTCCTCGACCAAAAATTCGAAAATTTGTTCTGCCGTCCGAGCCGGATGAAAAGTTTCACTTATGGGTTTTTGGGCATGACAAACTCATTGCCGGTGTTGGTTTTGCTCTGTGACGCACAATGATTTCGTTAGACCGGGGCTATTGCGCCCCCAAGTTTTAGGGTCAGAGAGCAAAATAAAGGTTCTTTACCTCATTTTAGTAGGCTCCGGTTCATGGGTTTGAAATATGGCACCCCCTTGGATCGTCGATTCAAAATTCGAAAATTTGTTGTGACGTCCTGGGCGACTGAAAAGTTTTAATTGGGGGTTTTCGGGCATGGCAAACTCATTGCTGGTGTTGATTTTGCTCTGTGCTCTATGGTTCTATGAGTACGTTGGTATGGCCCCCATGGTTCATTGACCCAAAAATTCCTAATTTTATTGTGACGTCCTGGAAGGCTTATAGCTTGTCATTGAGGATTTTTCGCGCATGGCATGGGCAACTTAGTGCCGGTGTTAGTTTTGTTCTAACTTGTGTGGTATTGTATGATATCCACATATAGCATATCGACGTATGCTATCGAGATCTGATTGCCTGCGCATTCAAAAGGCTTAGGTGTACCCTATGCTTGATAGGTTCTGCAATCTCGATAGAGTTACTAGTTGCAAAATAGAATGGTTGGCGGGATTACCTTAAGTTTAGTTATGCAATAATTTCAGTCAGGCTGAGGTTATAGCCAACTAAAACAACAATATATATATTTCTGTACCACGTTGGATATGGCCGACGAAGAACAGCTGCAAGAGTGCGAGGCATACGTACAACGGAACAACATTCAACATCTCATCAAAGACGCCATCGTTCAACTTTGCATTCACAAACCTGAGCGTCCGGTGACGTTCCTGAAGGAATACTTCCAGCGTCTTGAGGCATCGTCGCATGATATGGTGAGACAAACAAATTTTGCATTATATCTTTTTTAAAGTCCCAAAATGTCTCTTCCCAAATCGTGTATCCCGAACGAGCTACTGCAGCAAAAACTTGGGTCTTGGGTATGTCACGTGTGCGGCAACGTCTGAGAACTGTGTTATAATAACGTTATTTGACGGTGAGACAAGATTTTATTCGCAAAATACGGGCGTTCGCACATTGCTTCATACAAATAAACGCTTAAGCTCGGCAACGAAAAGATCAGTTATATATATGATTATTTGAAAAATTGAAAACAAACAAATAGTAGTACCGGCTAAATTTTAACTTCGGGTAAGCAGTGTCTTTGATACAGATCTATGCGTTGTCCATATATCATTGATTTATCAATAAATTTTAAGCGGGAAAGGTGATTAGGTAATTCATATATAATAAATTCTGTGACCATTGATCAAATATCGGAGTTTCGATTCAAATAACAAATAAAATGGAAAAATAGAACTCTTGATGATGGTGACGAAGCGCTCCACAAATTGAGTCAGATAAGATAATTTGAAAATCGCTCACCTATAAAGCGACGGCTCTCCCTCTTATTGGGATCGGGGGAATATAACATTACATTCAGGTACCAGGTGGTAATTTTGTGGCATAAGCTATTTTTCGGACACTGTAGTAGGAGCTAAAATATTGATATTTGTGAGAGTAAGGTAAAGGCTACTTTGGTCAATTGATTTACATCAAAGAAAACCTGTTTCAGTCGACTCACGATGGTGCCCTTGACGAAGCGGGAGCAATCGACGATGAGCCCGGCACCGAGGAGCCACCGCCGCCACAAAGCGGGCGGCGCCGTTGTGCAGTCTCAGCCGAAGCGTACACGGAAGAAGATATTGCTAACTATGAGAAAAAGGTGAGCAAACGAACAAGTCAGGGTGGATGGGGCGTTCGACTGACAAGACAAACTATATATCTTACCAAAAGAATTGCTCTAATTGATGTTTTGCTTTGAGAATTTTGTATATAATCATTTTCGACTACTATCCTGGATTCTCCAAACTACCAAAATTATACCTGCTGGCCTCTCCAAAGTGTGGGTGGCGGGGGGGCCCCGGCACTTTTGGGCGCCCCCCGGCAAAATCGAGATGCCCCCCGGAAGGCGCCCCCTGGCACTTTTTTGCCTGCCCCTGGCAAAGCCCCCGGCAAAAATTTCGGTCGCCCCCCGGCAAAATCACCACCCAGTAAGTTCAAAATTTTTCAAACAAAAACTATTATATACTAATTACTACACAGTATTTCTGAAATATCTGAAGCAGAGAATAAATACAACGTTTATAGACCAGGCTGCCGAGCAAATTAAATGCTTGAAATCTACCTAAAAATTAAAAAGCCATTTTTAGTTTGAAACCACGAAAATTGTTATTTTTGGCTCCCCCGGCAGACCCCAGGACCTTGCCGGGGGGCCTCTAACGGAGTGTCGGGGGCACCCCTCCCCGGCACTTTTGGGTTCCCCCGGCAAAGGTGGGTGCCGATGGGCCCCCCGGCAGAGGCCCCCCGCAAAATTTTTGCGAATGGAGAGGCCAGACCTGTGGACTCGGAGTAAATGATCCACCAGTCCGGAGCTGAGTGTAGCTAAAAATACTCGGGGATAATTAAATTTTTCTTCTATTTAGTCAAAATTTTCTTAATAAAATTTGAAAAACATACGTAGTATACATTTGGAGCCTGCTTTTTCGACTGTTGCTAAAACAACTGACACACGGGTGTAAAACCCATTGTCTGGTGGATTGTCACGCTTTCGTAGTTTGTTTGTTTGTTTTTCAGTCACATTTTAGGTAAACGACGTTGTAAATAACGTCTTCCACAGGTTCAAATCATTGTTTGCTAGCTCATTACTAAGGACTGATCGCTGCATAGAATGATTTCTGTTAAATGCTTTATCGCAAAACGGGGAACACAGTCGTCAAGCAACGCCGAACTATGCTGCTATTGCTTGTGAGCGTCTCCAACCATTATTTCTCAATACAGTCATTTGGTACGCGGTGACCACCGGCCTCATGTCTGCATCATTCCAAACTATCGTAATTGTTTAGTATAAATGCGCTCAGAATGGAAGGCCTTTCTAAGCTTTGCTTGATCTAACTCGTCGACGATTGCTGCTGACACCAAGTGTAATTGTTCGCTCGTCAACACGGGCAGAGCTTTTGGTTTTTAAAACGGCTAGTTGAACTCTCTCCACACCTCTACCGCCCGGGCACCATAAGCTTGCGGAAGGTTTTTGGGACAATTGGTAAAATTGAAAAGAAAATTGGCAAATGGTGACACTAATCGTGTTGACTGTCTATATTGCCGAGTATCAGGCATCAGTATTTTCGTTGGCCGGAAAGTGGATTCCAATAGCTCAAACTCCCTCCCCTTGAGACGTCGAGACGTAGTGCTGCTGTGTTTGAGGTCTTCATTGTATGTATGCCAGTCGTAAACAATAATGCAAATTGCAATGTATAATTTTCATTTCTACATTCAGACGACACTTACATACATATATATTATATGTTTTTCCTTAATAAAACCTGAGCTAGCGGAGTTTCTACTGAGAGCGCTGGGGGAAAGATGGTGAAAATATCCATGTCGCTGTCATTCTTAACTCATCACCTATGGATAGATTTCCATAATTATTTTGTTCGTAAGCAAAAGTCATGACAATATGTCCTGCTGTTAAACATTAAAAACTCCGACCTCATCTTTTGGCTCAAAAATAATTTTCAAAGGATCTTTTCCAAATCAGGCCATATGGTTATTAGTGTTTCGCAGCCCATGTGTCGGGACGGAGGCTTCGTATCGAAAGTAGAGGACGGAATCAGCTGACAAAAAAGAGATCTACAACTGTCGAATAACACTTTTTAGGGACTCCTCCTTGTGAGGCTGTTGGTCCGAATATAATTCGATGGCCTGAAATATCGATTGTTCAAATTTCAACACGTTGCTGTATGTCTTTACCTTACAATGAGTGCCTATTAGATTATCAAGAACGCTGAATTCGATTGTTTTGTTAGAAAAATCTTATTTCCAAACTTGTCGGTTTCCCTTTGTGTGGTTCAGTATTGAATGCAGGGCATCCAGTATGATCTATATATAGGATTTTCAGGACGCTGGATACCGTTTGTATGGTTATCTAAAGTTCTGTAAGAATATTAAATGTGATTTTCTAGGATTGTCATGGGTTTAGGACCAATGAGCTTTATTTCCAGAACATAGTCTGTTTTTAATAGTTTGGTTAAGTATTACGAACAGGCATCAAGAATGGTCTATACATAGGTTTTTCGGAATGCTATACAATATTAGTTGGTTGTCTATAGACCAGCATGAATATTTAATTTATTTTAAGAGGTTTTCAATGGGGTTATGGTCAAGGAACCCGATTTCCTTTATATGGTCTGTCTTTAGTGGTTTGACTATGTATTGCGTACATACCATCAAGAATGGTCTATATATACGTTTTTCGGAATGCTGGATAAGATAGTTCGGTTATCTAGACACAAGCGCTAATATTCCAGGTATTTTCAGTTTTTTCGATGTGTATAGGGTCCACGAGGCTTTAGGATTTTGAACCGGCTTAGTGTTCAAGTTTTAGGGCGGTATATACATCAAACACAAAGGGTGTTACAGGTGGTTACACAAACACAATTTATAGATGAAACCGCTCTTGCACCGCGTCACCATCGCTTGCGTATAGTTCTACTGCCTTCCTAATTATTCCGTAATTGACTGTTAGTTTTGTTTCAGGTTATCTACAAGGATCCGGTAACGCGTGAAGCACTGGCAGATGTCATGGGCAAAAACGTTCTATTCGCGCATTGTGACGATAACGAGAAAAAGTAGGTTTACTCTTAGTCCCATTACTCAGTTTTTTCGTGGGTATAGTGTTGGAGTAAGCATATCGGAAACATTTATGTAGCTCGAGCGGCTGAAGAGATATTACCAGTTTTTATGTATTTTGGGTCCGTGGCCCACCGAAATCATTTTTGATCGAAATCCTCTATTCTAAGAGAACCGCGTGGCGAACCATTACATACAGATTTATAGAGACTTATTCGCCCTTCAAAATGAGGTCAGTTTGATATCTACACCCATTGTCTAGCATAGTTTTTGCTGCTCTTCGGAAGCCGACCGCAGCTGCGTCGGCCGGTTTTTTTCAGGGAAAGACGTTTGAATCAGGCATCGCGCCTAGCTAATGGGCACAAAAAGAGATTGCAAGTTTTCAAATGAGCTATAGCGCAAGTCTATCCGCCCAGTCGGAGTTGATTTAGTGAGTGGTGTCACTTGCAAAAAACCATGAAACGGGCACCGTCGGAATTTACTATTCTGGCCAGTGAGAATTTTTGCTTCGTTCGCTTCGCTCACTCACTCACTCAGAATTCAACTATTTGCAAAGGAAATGTACTTAGCTATATTGAGCATTAAATTTCAAAATGGGCCATCGAATGACAACCACATGGCTGGAACAGTTGATAGAAATACCGATTCTTGTGTTCGTAATTTTTAAATAGACTGAGGAAGAATCGCTCTACAAAACGACACAAAACTTCTGTATAGCTCGATGTTTTAAAGAGATAATACCATTTTTATGTGTTTGGGATCCCGTGGGTGCACTGAAAAACCTATTTTGACACAGCGTTGCAGCAAAATAATGACAGAAGTAGCACTACATTTTCAGCTAAATAGGGGATAAATTGCTTTATAAAATGAGACCAAAAACGTCTCCAATACTCGAGCGGTTGAAGCGATATTGTAATTTTTGTGTGTTTTTTGGGTCCCAGAGTCCCATGGAAATACTCCTTTTGATCAAAGCCTGCAGGTTAATGACGATACATAGCACTATGTACAACTATATAAAGGATAAATTGGTCTACAGAAAGAGGCCAAATACAGCTACATAGACCGAGCGGTTGCGGAGATATTACTATTTGGGGTCTCATGGGCCTATTTTAGAACCCGTTTTGATAAAAATCCTGCATTATAATAGAACCGCTAGCAAAGCATTGTCAGCTTTATAAAACCTTATTTTCTCTACAAAATATGCTCAATTTCACTCTGATATCTACACCGGTTATCAAGTTACAATATGTGACGTTATTTTTGGTCCACTTTGGGACCCGACCCGAGCCCATTTGTCCTGTTTTTTTCGGAGAAAAGATGTTACAATCGGGCTTCGCGCCTAACTAAGGGAAACGGGTAGAAATTTCAAGCTTTCAAATAAGCTATCGGTAGAAGTCAATCTGCCAAGCCGAAGCTTAATTATGAGTGTCATCCCCACAAAACCCAGAAGGGGAAACCGTCGAAATTTACCACTCTAGCCAGTGAGGATTCCTCGCTTCGCTCGTTTCATTCGAAATTTAATTATTTCCTTCCCTTATTATTTTTTTAATTTATATTTTCTTAAAATCCGTGCGCTGCTTGGATATTGATAAAACTTCTTTATAGCGTTTGCTTCCTAATAATCACTAGTTTTTTTGTAATAACATTGAATTTTCCTTACCTAATTGTCGACACAATAACAGTAATTTGCATTGGATTGTATTAAAACATTTCCCGACGTATTCTATCACCAGCTAGGCTTACTGTGAATGCTTTATGTATGTGGCTGTGGCATTCTACTGTTTGTTTTATAACTTTGGAAGCCAGTTGTACTTTAAACTTACTCTTAATTTTATTTCAGGGACATATTTGATGCAATGTTCCCGGTGATGGTTAAATGTGGCGATACAATAATCACCCAAGGTAAGAAACAGATTTTGAAAACTTCGTAAAAGTATAATTTAAAATTATTTTTTTTAAATAGTATACCTACAATTTAAAAAAGCAGGTTCATTTTGCTTCTTCGAAATTTTTGCAGTTTACATACGATTTGCTGCTAATTGATTGCGCAGAGCGCGTTTCTCCACTAACGTGGTTATACCAACTCCAACCTGGTTATGCGGAGAACCCTGGGTAAATATACCTTTTAGTATCTTTTAAAACATTAAGCGAACAGAAGTGGCTAAAACGTTCATTATTGAAAACGTATATCAAATTGTAGCTATGACGAACGTTTACCGACTAATGCAACTCGTCCGACGTCTAGCTAAAAATCATACCCTGGAGTTTGTCAGTTTCTTGCCAAGTGTCGAGGCAACAACTCAAAACGCTTATCTGGTTTGTTATAAGATTTTGTTGCAAGTTTATTGTGCTGGTAACACGTGGGTATGTTTTCAGATGAGCATCTGTTACCATTCGCTCAGTACAAAACCCAGCCGACGCAACAATGCTAGTTAGTTATAATAGATTGACGTTTGTCTAATTATTGCGGTAAGCTCATTCAAACTCATCGAAGAATGCTGCTCGTACTGTTCAAATTATTTATATTTCCGCAGGACCCTTTCACTTGTAATGTTTTATCAAATATATTGAGCTATTTGTAGAACCACTCCCTGGGCCTCTCTGAGCCCGAATATGGTTCATCGACCCTTTGTCAGAAATAGCTATTTTCAATTTTGGGCATTTTATTGCGTGTTTTACTTTAGAATGAGTGTCTGTTAGGTCATAAAGTACGCATCCAGAGTCTAGCGTCACAGGAGGTTTCAAATGTTTTCGATCGACGAACCCTATTTAGTAGTGATTTTCGTTTGTTTGGGTATGTATAGAATGGTATATAGGTTTTTTGAAGGTTGGATAAAATGATTTGGTTATCTAGAGACTAGAAAAAATACTTGATGCGATTTTGGTGGTGTTTGATGGATTTAGGGTCGACGAGGTTGTAGGTTTTTGAATGGGTTCAGGATGCCCAGAGGTTTGGGGTGGCATATGCATCAATCAGTCAATTACAGGTGATTACACAAAAGGTTGGTCTAAAAATGAAACCTCGCTCGCTCCGTTTCACCCTGGCTTTGCAGTTACTAATGTTTTAGGTGACGAAGGCGATAATTTCTACGTTATTGATTCCGGTGAAGTTGACGTAAGAGTCTTAGTTATTTAATAATCTTATTTCATACTTGCTCGCATAGTGGGGGGAAGGGAGGATGAGCATACAAAACCATATAG
>JASANE010009284.1:0-42587 GCA_030248225.1 Trileptium ribeirensis | reverse complement strand
GGTACTAACATGTCGTGACACCGTATGTCGTCACCTTCAGAATTATCAGCTTCGCAGACGTTAGTGTAGAGTGGCATATGTGCATTCACCCGTTTAATCGTAATCTTCACTGCATTTTTCTGCAGCGTAAGCTTAATTCGTTATACCGCGATTTCAAAAACTTCCGTATTGTTGTAGAAGATTTCGTGATCGCTGATAATAGGACCTGCTAGCGGCCCTTCTACATCACTTCCCTGCTGATACACATCTGGATCATCAAACTCGCGACTACCGTCATGGTTGCATGCACCACTACTGCAACAACCATCTTCGTCGCCAAATGAGGTTCCTAACAAAGCATTTGCTATACGGGAAGTTTCAGGACTGATAGCAGAGGCTTTATATGGACAAATTCCGGTGCATGCAAACGCTCGGCCAATTTTGTCACGCTTAGCTGTCATTCCCTTCCACGCTTAGGCGAATACAGATCCGAAGTTGGCCCGATCCAAAACTTTAGAATTGTTGGCGTTGGAGTAGTTCGCAATGTGCTGCTCCCATGACTTTTTAAAGACGAAAATATACCAACATCTAACGGTTGGAGCTTGCTGGAAGTATGAGATGGCAGTGGAAACAACTTAATCTTGTTTTCATTTGCAATATTAAATAACTTAACGTTTTTAGTATGTGAAGCATGTGAGTCCAAAACAATTAAATCGTATTCGTCATAAGGAATTGGATCAAGATAAACCAAGAATACTTCTTTGAACCACTGTAGAAAAAGATCACTATCGATCCACCCATTTGGTGAACATGACACCACGGCGCCGACTGGCATTTCCTTTCGATGATCATCTTGGACTTTCTTTCCCTTAAAAATTATCATTGTAGGTAACGCTGATCCTGCTGCGTTGATGCAAGCGACTGTAGTCGTGGTACACCCCTTTTCGCAAGGAGAGACACATGTAACCGTCTTGGTACCTTTTCTTGCCAGAACCTTTTTCTTTCGCTGCGGCGCCACAGTTAAACCGGTTTCGTCTGCGTTGTAGATACGGTTAGCCTTGTCTGTGATATTATACTTCTGTAAAATTTCTCCGAGACGGTCAAAATGACTTTTAATGCGGTCTTGGGAAAGACCAAGCGCACGGGAAATGGAAAGGTTTCCGCGGTGCGTCGAGCAATATCGCTATGCCGACTTTAGAATTTTGACCACCATGTCCATCCGGCCATTTCATTCCTGGTGTTAAATTTGTGTGAAATGTTTTTCCTCTCGCAAAAATTGAATGCTAGCCGCCTAACATATTCTATGCTCAGTGGGAAACCGGACTCCTGCCGATCGAAAATCATTTGGACAAGCTCTCTCTCCTGCTCTTCCGTCAGCGTTGGGTTTCTTCCCATAAGGTTTTTATCTGCAGACCGACCGCAAACGTACCGGCGTAATCGATCGGTGGTGCTGTGGTTCAGCTTTTTAGTTTCTTATGCGAGAATGGTTAATACAAATTTGGACGATATAAAGCCACCAATCTCATGAGACAACTGTCGTTGCAAAACAGTAAAAAGGTAGGGGCAGCAGAATTTTTGGGGAGGAGGCAAACTTTACGCCATTCCCAGTCTAATTTCGGGGCACATGCCCCACCCCAGCTGGTCTATACCAAATGACACTGCCCTCACACTATGTTGCCCCTCACTGTATTTTATATTAGGCATATACAACATGCTTTGGTAATTTTCGAGACAATAGGTAAAGCTGAGCCATGTGTGTCCACCTAACAAGCAAGTCTCCATTTCATACATAATGAGTGTCCACTTTGTGAACAATACACAGAAAAACTGAGCTATGTGGAAAATAATCCATGGTCCAGCAGGTAGGCTGTAACGGTGAAAATTTAAATAATAGTAATATACTAGACATCCCTACAATCATTTCAGTATAAAAATATTTCTGGTGGCACAACAAAACAGCTCGTTATTAAAGCCTGAAAAATAGTTTAACTTTCTGTATACAAAGTTAAAAAAAGAAGTAATAAAAATAGGGCGCCATTTCGAACTAAATTGCTCAACAGCGAATCAAAGTTTTCAAACGTGGCTGCTGTGGCCAATAGAAAACATTCGTAACAGTCACGTGACAAAAAACAAATTGTCAGCATTATGTGGTTAGCCAATGAGACCTTAATATTTTGGAAAAAAATTGAAAAGTGTCCATCTTAACCGAGTGTCCACCCTAGCCGAGTTTACCCTATATAATTTTCTAGCTCAACTAGGCTGTTATTGAGCCATGTCCGCTCGGCTCGGCTATCGACGCAACCAGGAGAACTTCGGCCAACAATATTACAGAAGTCAAATACAAATCGCCAAATTAACTTTATACCCGAGGCGACGAAATCTTGGCTGTTTTTGGTATTGGGGTATACCATACATGCTTACATTCTTAGGTATCGGAAGCAGCTGGTTTCACCAGTGGTCATCTCAGTGGTGGGATCGACGCCTGTGGTGAATGGCCCGCCTTGACGTGGTCGATGCCCTTGGGGAAGTTGTCCAGCGGGTGTCGAAAACGGTTGACGACCTCCCCCAGCGGACCTCCTTTATTTTGATAATTGCGGTGCACTGCGGTGGGGGGGTAGGGTGGTACCGTCGAGACGAAATGTAGAGCTGGTCCCGGGGGTTCGCAGTTTCAAGGGGGGTTGTGGTAAATCTCCCTCAACTCCTGCTTCGGCATGTATGGCGGCATATACTATGCTATACATCACTTGTTATAATCATGTTTGTTGTTTTTATAAAAGTTTAAAGAACCGACACCAACTTTCCCATACATACTAGACTTGGATCGACTGGTCAGACATGGCAGGCTTGGCTCTACAGCCGAGCGGAGCTTGGAGCCTAAATTATTACCTCATAATTGCATTGATATGTTGGTAAACGTTTTGATGCCAATGCTAAAAAATGGTTGTTATTGTGACCAAAGCTTCAGCGTTATAATTTTCACCATAAAATCAAACCCCGAATCTAAAGCGTATCTCGTGACCTTGTCAGGTTTGAAGACAAATGGTAGGCCATGGGCCGGCCGATAAAATAGTCATCCGGCCATTGTCACAACGACTGGCTGGCGGCACAAAGACCTGCCGTCGCACAACGGCCTGCCGGCGGCACAATGACCTGCCGGCGGCTCAACGGCCGGCCAGGGGCACAACTGCCGGCCGACGACTCAGTAACTGGTCGGCGGCTAAGGTAGGCTGAATGCTCAGTTGCTGTGCGACGGCGGGGTAATGTTTGGCCGACCTGCCGTCGGCTTCTGCGGCGGTTGACCAACACCTCTCTGCATCGGCTAAATCTAATATTAAACATTGCCACGTTTAAAATATATTAAACCCTGTAACCCACAGATAATTCCGAATCACTACCATTTCGTTAGGTCCCGACATAAAACAAGATCCTAAAAGCAACACTAATACATTGGCAGTCGGCAGTTATAACAGTTAGAATTCTGAAAAAAAACACTTGTTTGGCCGTGATATTTTAGCATTAAACCGTATTTCGAAAGATGTAGCGATCATTAACCTAAATTTTGAAACCTTGTTCCAAAATTTTACATGAATAAACATATGCATTTTACATGCTACGTCGTAGCATTGTTACCTTGTTATTATTATTATGGTTTATTCTGGCTTGAAATCTTGTGCTATTTTGCTCATCGAATGTGTCACGGCGTTGTACCATGATATCTATTATTATAATATCTATTTTCGCTACTCTACAAAGGTAAAAGGGCGAATCCCCATTTTTGGCAAAAATGACATTTCACCACTAGGCGAATCTCCAAACATATAGACAATTTTTGGTTATTACACGAATGGTGAATCTCCACTATTCATTGAGATATAGCCCAAAAACGATTTGACAAATAGGCGAAAGTCCAGTAAATTTACACTTTCACCATGGCAATAGGGTGAATATCCGGACATTCACCCTTTTACCTTTGTAGAGTAGTAATGCCGTGGCAGGAAGGCGAATGTCCGGATATTAGCATTTTTTGCTATGCTAAAAGTGTAAATTTCCAGGACTTTCGCCTATTTGTGCCAGTGCTCTCAGGTAATTTATGGCTCATTTACATTAATTTGTGTGCGCCGTGACTTAGCTATGTCCTAATAGTGGGCGGCGACTGTCCGCATGTCCGCGTAACTGCGTAGCTACGACGAAGGACATATGTCACAGTCTGCCGGGACTGTGTGGATATTTTTATAAGTCAGCGTTGGCTATATAATATGTCCTTTATAGCCCAAAAACACAGTATAGCATATCAGTCGTAGATATCTCAATGTATAAATGATGTTATGGGGCAAGTTTTTCAAGCTGCCCAACGCTGTAAATTTAAAATTTAGCAGTTGTCCAGCGCGGGAAATTCAAATTTTGGCAGCTGTGCAACGCTGTAAATTCAAATCTTGGCAGCTGTGCAACGCTGTAAATTCAAATTTTGGCAGCTGAACAGTGCGGGAAATTCAAATTTTAGCAGCTATCCAACGCTGCAAATTTAAATTTTGACACAGCGCGGGAAATTTAAATTTTGGCAGTTGTCCAGCGCGGGAAATTCAAGTTTTGGCAGTTGTCCAGCACGGGAAATTCAAATTTTGGCAGCAGCGCGGGAAATTAAAATTTTGGCAGTTGTCCAGTGCGGGAAATTCAAATTTCGGCAGCTATCCAACGCTGCAAATTTAAATTTTGACACAGCGCGGGAAATTTAAATTTTGGCAGTTGTCCAGCGCGGGAAATTCAAGTTTTGGCAGTTGTCCAGCACGGGAAATTCAAATTTTAACACAGCGCGGGAAATTAAAATTTTGGTAGTTGTCCAGCGCTGGAAATTCAAATTTTGGTAGCTTTCCTGCGCGGAAAATTCAAATTTTGGCAGTTGTCCAGGCGGGAAATTCAAATTTTGGCATTTGTCCAGCGCGGGAAATTGAAATTTTGGCAGTTGTCCCGCGCGGGAGTTCAAATTTTGGCAGTTGTCCAGCGCGGGAAATTCAAGTTTTGGTAGTTGTCCTGCGCGGGAAATTTAAGTTTTGCCACAGCGCGGGAAATTCAAATTTTGGCAGTTGTTCAGCGCGGTAAATTCAAATTTTGGCAGTTGTCCATTGCGGGAAATTCAAATTTTGGCAGTTGTCCAGCGAGGGAAATTCAAATTTTGATAGCTGTCCAACGCTTTAAATTTAAATTTTGGCACTTGTCCTGCGCGGGAAATTCAAATTTTGGCACTGGTCCAACGCGGTAAATTCAAATTTTGGCAGTTGTCCAGCGCGGGAAATTCAATTTTAGCAGTCGTCCAATGCGCGAAATTTAAATTTTAGCAGCTGCCCTGCGTGGCAATAGTGCGCTGAGACTCATCTATTTGTCCAGTCCAGTCCGCCATTACGCCCAGCTTATCAAACGCAACTATCTCAGTAAATGCGGACAAAACAGATAGTCAGCCGTGACTATTGATTGTCCCAACAAGCGAAGCTAGACTGTTGAGACATAGCTAGGTCACGGCGCACACAAATTAACGTAAACGAGCCATTAAGTGTTAGAAATACTACTGTGGCTTGTATTTGCTTCAGACTGGCGGTTCGCCAACCGAACAGCGACGAATTTGGCAAACAACATTCACTTTCTATCGTCCATCGTCCGTGTTTTTCTCCGAGGGGTGGTATCCATCGGCTCGCGCCGCCCCTCTTAATCATACAGCCGATCCTTTTATATCGCTCTTAGTCTGTGGTAACGTCGAAACCAATCCCGGTCCTCCAACCACGTATGATCCCGAGGACGTTGTATGAGTTGTTTGGCGGGGAATTCTATGGCCAGCAATGCTTGCTGTCCCAATAACACCGTATTCGTCTCCTTTTTTGGTGACAAAGAATTTTCCTACGTCAAATCTGCTGCTGTGGTGTGCTTCAGGTCCCCGAAGTTAGCGTCATTACTCCAAAGCCGCAAGCCAAAATGTTTCAAACAGGAGGTGGCAATGAAAGATTTCGTTCTATGGTGTGCCCGCTGTGAATGGGACGATTTTCTAGACGCAATAAAAAGGCTAGCATAATAATCACACTCCAACAGGGAATCGAGGCGGTCTTGGGGTCGTCCGCAGCTTTGTCGTCTTTGGTGGATGCGGCATGTGACGGTGAAAATAGCAGCAGTGAGAGTGAGAGTGACCGGGCCAGTGAAAGTAGCAATAACAATGATGCTGACCATATCAACATTATTGCTGTTCCATCAACCTCAACAGCTGCATCGTCAACAAACATGCGCATGCGCGGCAACCCGCTCGCTTCCAAACTACCTTCACCTAAGAAGCGGCGAATCTCCTAATCCGACTCGGATTACGAGCCGTCTTCGCAAAGTGATGACAGTGATGAGCAACCCCAATAGCAACCACAGCAACCCCAGCAACTACAGAAACGGCAACCGACAAAGTGTAAAGCGGCACAAACATCTACGCAGAAGCAAGAAGCAGCATTGAGTCGCCATCCGTTGCAACAGGCTTAGTTCTCGGATAAATGTAGCAAGCCCTGCATCCAACAACTCACGCAAGCGGAACCAGAGAGGCTTCATAGCGAGTACTGGAAGATGAGCGACGATACGATATGAGGCGCCTTGTGAGATACTTCTAAAACTTCCAAAGAAGAGAACAAGGACTAAGGCAGCGGTTTCAAGGAAAGTATTTACAACTAAGTACAGTTTAAAGTCAAGCGATGGTGAAATCCGCGAGGTGTGTCTGGTTTTCTTCCTAACTACACTAGGCTTTTCTAAAAGCAATGGCAAAAGCTTTCGAACTGCATTGTCTGCAGCTGAGCCACAGTGTGCCCCGTCGCGTGATAAAAGGGGCCGACATGAACCTGCCAATAAAATTGCTGAGAAGCCCGTCATCGATCATATCGAATCTTTTAAACCCGTCATTCCGCATTATCGACGAGAACACGAGCCGAATCGCCGTTATTTGCCCTACGATATTACAATCATTACGATGCATGCAGTCTATCGCGCAACACGCCCAAACATCTCGTTCGAACTGTATCGGCAGAAGGTGGTCAATCTCAATATCGGTTTCGTCACACTTGGTCAAGAGCAGTGTGCGATTTGTACCCGCCATGCCGTGCATCGGAGAGGCATCAATCCGGATACCCACAGTGATAACTCTTGCCTTATTTGCATTTCACAAACGCAGCGTCTAAATCGAGGCGAACAGTACCAAACCGATCTACCAACAACCGCCCAACAGTAACGTCATGATTGTTTCTGCCGATTTCCAGAAAGTCATTATTCTCCCACGACTACCTGGAATTGAGGCTTGTGCCTTCACGTGATGCTTAATAGCATTCAACTAAACATTTGCCCTACTTGGTGAACAAAAGATGGTAGACGTCCCAAACCTGAAGACAGTGGCGTTGATCTGGCATGAATCTACCTCAGGCCGAATGGCCAGCGACATTGTAAGTACCTTTTGGAAGTTTCGCATTCGAAACGGCAGTGCCAAGGAGTTCATTGTTTGGATGGATAACTGTGCAGGTCAAAACAAAAACTGGAAACTTTTCACCATGCTGATCACAGCTGTGAACTGCGGATAACTAGAGGCGACGACCATAACTCTCAAGTATTTGGAGATTGGGCATACATTCATGTCCGCCTACGTGATTCATCATGGTGTTGAGCAACAAATGAAGCGCATGAAAAACATGGAGGATATTCATTATTTCCAAACTGCTGTAGACAACGTTGCCAAAAACAAGATTAGCGTCACAGGAATGATGTTGAGCGACTTTAGACAGTGGCCTAATGGTATGTCAAGCCGCAAGTTAATTTCAGCCGGCCGTCCGCACTTCAAAGACATCGGCGTTATCTAATTCCGGAAAGATTCGAGTTCACTGTTCTACAAGCTAGACTTCTCGGATGAAGAATTTGCGGAAACGGATGTCATTTCGCCTCAATTTCAGCCGACTATCCTGCCACGACCAAAGCAGACCAGCTGCGTCATCTCCAAGCGACGAAAACATATTATCATTCATAATTTGAACCAACTGCTACGTCCGAGCGCCCGATTATTTTGGAATGAGCTACCTACGTGCTATGGAGAAGAGGAACCGGAGCTGACGACTGAATTTATCGCTTGATTAGCCGTTTCAATGGATGTTAGCATTTTTGGCATTGTAAGTTGGAATTGATATAGATATAAAATATAAAGGGCGAATCTCCAAACAAACGGCCCATGTTAGTGTTCAAGAGGTATGGAAGACAAAACTCAGCGGTCAAAAAACATTGTCGCAGTTTATACAATGATAATCAAATACCGAACTTGCGCTGACACATTGTCGTAGCATGTTGAAAAACCCAAAAAGGTAAATTTCTCCAAATGTCAAAAAAGGAGATTCGCCCTTATGCCTTAGCACTTCTCACATCCCTTTCTCAGCTGCATTTTAAAGTCTGCGAAGCTTTTTTAATACAATAATTAGTTATTTACAGTCTAGGTCTAATAAAACAAAAACAAAAATTTCACTAAACTCCAACAACATGCCTGCAAATAATCTAACAAAAAATCACATGCTCATAGAGGGTAGGAAGTTTACACCCCGTCTTTGGCGAGAAGCACCTGCCACTTCTGGAAGATGGTCCTACCCATTTCTGGGCGAAATCCCTGGTGTTGGTGTCTTAATTTCGCAAAAATTGTTAAAAATGGAGAAAATTAGGGAAAATATACAGAAATTGACAAAAATTAGGGAACATTTTAACAAAAATAGGGGAAATTCGAAAGAATAGAGAAATTGAGCAGTCTACCCTTTTTCTGGACCAAATCCCTGGTGCTGGTGTCTTAATTTCGCAAGAATCGGTAAAAATGAACAAACTTAGGGAAAATATGCAGAAATTGACAAAAATTAGGGAACATTTTAACAAAAACTGAGGAAATTCGAAAGAATAGAGAAATTGAGCAAAATTGGTGAGAATTATGAACTATAAAAATTTTAACCCCAGCCGCCCACCCTCTTCTCGTTTTTCTGCTGACCCCCTGGGAGATCGAAAACCGACAACTCCCGGCGCCTCCGTCCCACTTGCCAGGGGCCTCGGACCTTGAGCATAAATGAGGAGCTTACAAATTTAAATATTATGAATGCTGTTGCATCTTGTAAAGTAAGCAAAATGTTAGGCATTATGAGCTTCTACAAATTTTGACATTCTACCTGCCTGCCTTACCACCACGCCAACCGGCTGACTCCCTTGGAGGCCGAAGACCGTCCCCTCTATCAAAATTGTTGTAATAAGTGCTATTGGAAAAATTTTATGGTTGCGAATATACTAATTTTAACTGAATTTCAACCGTCATTTATTTCAGCATTCTTAATAATTTTACAATTTCTAAATTTCTCTTGCGTGTTGTAAAAAGAAACCTAACTTTTTATGCTTCATTTGCATTACTACTAAAGACTGTTGTGTCGCTGTTGAATGTGTGATGTATCAAACAAAGTAAACATATAGGTACTTCAAATAGGAAAATAAAACAAACGCTAATAACATAAATTTTTTCATTTCTTATATATTTTTATCAAAGAAGCACCAATATCAATCTGGATGGGCACACCAATATCAAACAGGAGGAGGACCAATATCAAACTGGAGGGGCCACCAATAATAAACTGGATGGGCACACCAATGTCAAACAGGAGGGGAACACCAATATCAATCTGGAGGGGCACCAATGTCTAACAGAAGAGGGCACCAATATCAAACTGGAGGGGATACTATAATCTGGATGGGCATACCAATATCAAAGCGGAGGACCAATATCAAACTGGAGGGGGCCACCAATAATAAACTGGATGGGCACACCAATATCCACTATCATATATAGTCGTAACTGCAGAACATTGCTGAATTAAAACGATCTTTTCTTAGCTGTGACAATATAATCTGACACAAATATGCTCTATAAAAAGCCGAAGTTTGAACGATATCGGTTAGATGGTTGATCCAGCACCAATAGGTTCTATATTTTTGAAACGTACCCCGTCAATTACATGATGCAGTTCGATTTCCTCCAGTTTTATCCATTTCTCAGTGTATGTCGGTAAAATATCTTTGCGATTTACCGATTCCTTGCCTTGCCGACGGCGGTCATTTAAACCGACGTCCACTGACTGATTTCCGCTGAGAAAGCTAAGGCAAAATAGCTGAAATAGCAAAACACATCTTTATAATTTACAGTTGATATCTATTGATGTATGCACGATTTTATTTATTAAATTTACATAAAACAAACAGCTATGGTCCATATTCGTACCCTTCGTCACAATACCGCTCACGCATTAACTGGCTTGTATTTATGCAAGGCACAAATTATTACAAGTAATACAGGAACTTCTATTTTTATACAAGTTTACTTATAAAATTCAAATTGCAAATTTGTATTGAAAACAAAACTGAGATAATGTATGCGTTCTACTCAACACAGATTAACAGAACACGCAGCACTTTCTTAAATTTTAAACGTTTTGCAAAAATTATGGTATTTGGTTTACAAGTACAGTATCAAATCGAATTTAATATTTGCTCAAATTATTAATCCTGACCAAGCTTAGCGGGCCAAATCTTAGCTAAAAGTAATCTGAAGCAAGCTTAAGTTTAACTTAGCACAACCAGCTGAATTGAACAAAATTCGCTCAAGCAAATGAATACCTTGCTGGTACAATTTATGCTTTGAATTTCGGTTTACAAGGCGCTCTATTTAAAACTTTGCGCAAAATGCGTGAAATGTGTTTATTCGTTGTCAGAAAGTTTGAAAAAATTATAGTCCGCATCTAGTTATGAAGTCGACCTTGGTTAATGTGCTAGTTTTTCATAAAGTTTTAAATAGCCAAGATCTAAATGCAAAATCTATATACTGCGACTCTGCGTTCCTCGTGCCCGCTGCGGGATTGATAATATTACATGATTCAAATAAGTTATGCTGTTTTAAGTTGATTTGATATCATTTTGTTGTCACTTTATGGAAGGCATTGCCGTGTGCCAATTATAAACGATGTTTGGGTCCTGTCAGTCATTGATTTAACAGTTCCAAAAAATCTAACACCCTCTTTAGCATGAAGGTAATAATTAATTTTTGTCTTATAGAAAAAAGAACAACAATTTCTAGAAGTCCTAGTTATATATCATATTAACTCTTGCAAATAATTTAAAATTAACAAACAAATGTATTGCAATGCACTCAACTGCAGTCCAATCTTGACTTACTCGAACGCGACCAAGAGGATTCGATACAACGCCTTCTTTATTAACGTACGATGAATATTCGTCATGAACATGAAACTGTATCTCGTCTTGTTTATAAATTGGTGATGCAGCAGGATCGCGAGCAGCTTGCATTCGGAAAAGGATGTCTTCAACAACCTGAAAAGTTAATATGTTTCGGAAGTACGGAACGGGTTTTATATAAACGCTTTCGTGCCACCAGGTGATGTCAACAGCAGATAAAATCTGGCCATCTAGAAGATAGATACATACAAACATTTTTGTGCTTTATTGATTACATTCATAAAATTTATAAATTATGTAGCTAAATCATTTAGAAACTTATGCTATCATAAATTCTGGTATATACAGTAAGAACATGTTCCACAAGTCTGTTAAAATATCATTTGCATCTTCTAAATAGATGTCATTATAACAAGTATATACAGTAAGAACATGTTCCACAAGTGTGTTAAAATATCATTTGCAACTTCGAAATAGATGTCATTATAACAAGTATATACAGTAAGAACATGTTCCACAAGTGTGTTAAAATATCATTTGCATCTTCGAAATAGATATCATTATAACAAGTATATACAGTAAGAACATGTTCCACAAGTGTGTTAAAATATCATTTGCATCTTCGAAATAGATGTCATTATAACAAGTATATACAGTAAGAACATGTTCCACAAGTGTGTTAAAATATCATTTGCATCTTCGAAATAGATGTCATTATAACAAAAACAACAAAAGAGTTTAATACTGCATGCGTATAACCTTGCTCTTAAACGTTCGCGTACGTAGCAGCCATTGAAAAATTGTTCCGTTTGACAGCCGACAGTTATCTGTTAAATCTTATCTTACTGTTTGTTTCCACTTTCACTATGTAATTAGCTCTACTAACATCATGATAAATAAGTCACTGTATAACATAACACTTGCAATCATATGCGCTGTGACACTGCGTAATATGGCTTCAAAAGATAAATATTTTTCTATTTTTCTCGTATTTCACCGAAAACCTAAATTTGTGATTTGCTTGAGATTCACAGATTTTTGCTTTTTGCAGTTCACTGCATTCCACATTTGATGTAGCAGCATATAATACAGACTAGTGGATTAATGCTTTCTATTCTCAACCCTTAAAGTTGGCATCGACGCACGCTGCGACGCGTTGTGTTAGCTGACGTTATCGTGCGGTGCGAATTTGCATGCGCGCTATTTTTAGCAAGTTCTGCGAGGTTCCTTAACTTCTGTCCGCATGAATTTATATGGATTTGATAATGTTGAACAAAGATTTGCCACATCAGCGGACTGAACCTGGATCGCTTGTGTGCGAGCCATGTACGTTAACCACTGCGCTATTTTGCCATCTGCTGCTCGGTTTTGTTAGGAACCTCGCAAAGTGAGCGCATAAGAACGACCGTGCAAACGAACGCCGCACGGTAATGCGACTAGTGTATCGCGTCGCAAAACACGATGTTATAACTTTGTGACTGGGTTAAGGAACGGAGCAACAGCGCTTAGATAACTCAACGGTTTACGTACGCCGCTTTCACCTGTACAGCAAGGTTCAATTCCTGGACCGGCTTAAAGCTTATCAAATATTGCAGGACACCAAAATTAATTTGGGCGTTAAAGGGCTAAATAAATATAACCTACAAAGTCATGCTTACCAATGTACTCATGCCACCCATCTTAATGTGCTCTCTCGTAATTTTTAAATATTATAAGTTCGTATCTCCGCTATACTAACTTAGAGGCAAAGCCACCCTTTTTTGGATAAAAAGCAACCCCAATTTGGTGTCTTCTTATGTCATATGAAACCGAATAAATTTTTGTAGTACAGAAGCCTTGATGTAAATATATCGTCTGTACTTGTGAATAGAGCACGTCACGTCACAATTTAAGTATAAGAAGTGTGCACATATGTTTTGCTGAAACGGTTTAGGTTTCAGCACTCACATACTACCTAGCATTGGTTGGAATGGTTTGATTGGAATTTCCAGTTTGCATATCTTTAAAATAGTAATCGCAATGTTTCACAGCCGCAATGTTAGGCGCTGTAGCAGGCCCAAAATTAATGTTAATTTTCTTCATATCCGTAATTTCGGTACGATAATTGCAATCTAGGTTGAATTTTTCGTAGCATACATGTGTCTCATACATTTATTATTTTATGCGGCTGAATATATATACTTTTTTCATTTTATGATCTAACGACTTACACAATATAATAACAAATCCATTATTTAGGCCAAATTTTTGTTTGGATTACATGTAGATTACTCCAAATTTAGATATCACTTGGTTGAGATCAGCGAGGTAGCCAAGGTTTTCCGGTGCGGCGATAACTCGTGATTAACATAGATTGTGAATAAAACCTGTGCAGTGATGATGCTAAAGATGTCAATTTTTTTATGCGTCAACATCAAAAAAAACTTCTGCCACAAAAGAATTCTCCATTCCCCTTGGCTACACCCTAGTGTGTGACATTTTTCGCGTTGTATCAGATTTAGCAGACTTAAAATTGTATTGTAAAATCACATAGCGTCTAAGATTTTCTGAATGCCGACTACTTATTAAAACAGCAGTGAAACCTAATGAGAGCATGTGCCTTATTTACACATCTAGTTCTTCTACCATAGCCACGGCGATCTGTGAAATAAATCTTCAAGATTTATTCATCGAATAAATTACTTTTACTAAACCAAACGTCCTAGAAACTGTTTAGTAGTTGTATGTAGTGTTGCGTAACCACCGACGTAGAACGTGTAGGCCGGCCGTTCGACGATCGCCCGATCGCCGTTTTAGGCCGTCAAGATTATCGCGGCCGCCGGTAAATTACGCCCGTTAAATATTTCCAACGGTTAACGGCCGTGAAAGCCGTGGGTCAGCCGTTTACTTTCGATTTTCTGCAGTTAACATGATCGGAAGCGGCTGTTTAGCAGTTATGGCCAATATCTTCAAGATTTATTCATCGAACAAATTACTTTTACTAAACCAATCGTCCTAGAAACTGTTTAGTAGTTGTATGTAGTGTTGGGTAACCACCGACGTAGAACGTGTAGGCCGGCCGTTCGACGATCGCCCGATCGCCGTTTTAGGCCGTCAAGATTATCGCGTCCGCCGGTAAATTACGCCCGTTAAATATTTCCAACGGTTAACGGCCGTGAAAGCCGTGGGTCAGCCGTTTACTTTCGATTTTCTGCAGTTAACATGATCGGAAGCGGCTGTTTAGCAGTTATGGCCAATATCTTCAAGATTTATTCATCGAACAAATTACTTTTACTAAACCAATCGTCCTAGAAACTGTTTAGTAGTTGTATGTAGTGTTGGGTAACCACCGACGTAGAACGTGTAGGCCGGCCGTTCGACGATCGCCCGATCGCCGTTTTAGGCCGTCAAGATTATCGCGGCCGCCGGTAAATTACGCCCGTTAAATATTTCCAACGGTTAACGGCCGTGAAAGCCGTGGGTCAGCCGTTTACTTTCGATTTTCTGCTGTTAACATGATCGGAAGCGGCTGTTTAGCAGTTATGGCCAATATCTTCAAGATTTATTCATCGAACAAATTACTTTTACTAAACCAATCGTCCTAGAAACTGTTTAGTAGTTGTATGTAGTGTTGGGTAACCACCGACGTAGAACGTGTAGGCCGGCCGTTCGACGATGGCCCGATCGCCGTTTTAGGCCGTCAAGGTTATCGCGGCCGCGGTAAATTACGCCCGTTAAATATTTCCAACGGTTAACGGCCGTGAAAGCCGTGGGTCAGCCGTTTACTTACGATTTTCTGCAGTTAACATGATCGGAAGCGGCTGTTTAGCAGTTATGGGCAATTGATTGCCGAGCGTGGTCTATACGTGTATAGCAGGTGAACTAAATCAGACTACAAAACGTTCTGATGTATTGCCATTAAACAACATGCAACGTACCAAGTAGTACCATGCAGTCATATTAAAGTTGGCATATATTTTATGTTTATTATGAATGTAATGTGTGTCAATGTTCAATTATACATTTCAAAGCTGGTCATCGCCCATCATTACAGTCTGGCTATAGTCTGGCTAGGAGTAAGACTTGGCACATTAGCGGCTGAATTTACGCTGTGCAAGCCTTCATATGCAAATCGAACAAATTTTTTAACAAATGTCGAGGTAGTATTACTAGGGAAATGAAATTCGTAGCGTAGAAAGAGAAGCTTCTTGGCAGTCAGCCTGTCCAGGGGGCGTTAATCGGATTTTGAGCCGTCGATCGGTTTACAATTTTACTGGTTGTATTTTTTGAAAAGCCACGAGTTTACGTAAATTTATTCCTACTGGGCTTTAGCAGTATTTTACTACTGTCGGTAAATAAATATGAATTTAGTGTAGCAGATAGAGTCATCAGGATAAAATGTATCATAGGTAACGAAATTTACGGACATTGATTACGGCGTTAAAAAGCTACGTGAGACGTATGCTATTTAATTCTCTACTACCTAATCAGGCTACATAGCTAGCGAACTCATACATGCATGTATGCATCCAGCTAATTGTAGATTTTCCATAATTGCAGTGCAACCATTATTACTAATTATTCCTGCTTATCAATCCTGAAACAACTTTTGAAACGAAAAACGAAACAACGCTCTATTACAATAAATCAAAAACTATACCGGAATAATTTCAAAAAAGAAGGAACGTTTAAAAAATTTGAATGATTATTGTTTTATTGGTGTATAGAGAAAACACTAATAATAAATAATTCTGTACTGCGCAAAATACTAGTAACTACAAGCGAATTATGTGTTGCTGTTACGGTTACTGTGACTTAACATGTTGTTGGAACGGAGCAATATTTTGATTTCACAATAACATCAACACTTACATGAACAAACGTCATCAATTCGTCACGATTGAGTGATCCAAATTTGAGAATTTGCGTCGTTGTCGCCGCATGTTCCAAAGGCAATCCAAGTTTTGATATCTGTCCATCGATTAGTTTCGGAATTTGTCCGGGTCTTAGACCAACACGTTCTTTATAAACAACGTGTTGCAGTTTCACTGTGTGGATTTTGCCGTACACGTCTAATGCCTGCAAAGCAACAACTAGCAACTAGAATAGCTCAACTCTCAATTTCTTTGGCATTTGTAAAGTAGTTTCAGCTGCACCGGATTAGGCCAGATAATAGGCTCAATATGATTGAAAATGGGTATACTCAAACACGGCTTTACGCTTGCCATAGCGACTGATTTGTTCAAAACACTGAGATAACAGCTCTGTACTTTTCATTTAAATCCGCTCCACAAGTTCTAATTTTGCTTGAAGTTTAATATGCTCTACGTGTTATTCTCAGGAACTGCAGTTCATAAAATCGTGATGTATGACAACGCGAAGAACGTATTTTGAGATCGTGTTGACCTAAAAATTGTCGTCCGTGATTACTTTTTGTTAGCAAAACGTACGTGTCGCCAAGTTTTCTATTTGAACTAATGGGTCAAAGGAGTCAAAATTTAAGCAGCAGCAGTGTAAGTTCTTCAAAATCAAAATGAAGCTAAAAACAAGAAACGTGTTTCGTCATTTTTCGGAAGTGGGAAATCGAACAAAGTGCGCGCTTAGGAGCCGACCTATTGACCTTCAACCGGAAGAAAGTTATACCCAATCCAAATTGCATTGCATGTCAAATAATCGTCATAAAGCTGCTATTTATGTTATATTGATTGTTAAATGCCAACCGACAAATGTCACATTTTTCGGAGAAGTGTAACCATAAATAGCGCTGTAGCACAATTATGTGACTTGTTGACGAGTTGACAAACTTGTGTATAATTTTATTCCGGCTCAACGCCAGTAGGTCTGATGCTAAGCAGATACTTTGTTTCTTTGCCAGCTTCCTATAGAGATTATTTAAACTAACGATAATATATATTATGTAAAGCTCGTTTCATCTGTAAAAAAGGGAATTTTCAGTTTCAGCTGTATGTGTTATTTAGGTGTATGAAACAGCAAAATAATGTTTTTTCGTACAAACTTGCTAAAGCAAAGTTATTATATATTAATAAGTATTTAAATTCAAATTATTATCAACTTATTATATTTAAGTTATCAAATTTAGACGGGAGAAATTGACAAATGTCAAAAATGAGACAGACAAGTATACCGATAAGTACATCGCAGCAGCAATCTATGCGCAATGCTTAAAGCAACATTTCCTAAATTCAAACTACTTTACGAATGTATTGTTTAGAAAAAGAACTTTCCAATCAATGCTGTGTTTAATCGCGTGGCGGTGGTACAGTTTACGGCACTGTATCATAATGTAACTTAATGTATCATCAAATTAGCAAGTGTTATGTTTAATTTGCGTATGTTATAAGTGCAAATAATGCAAATTTGTTTACCACAATGTCATAGTTTTTGTTACATCGTTTTCCAACTCAATTTTTTGGTAAACATCATATAAAAATTATTGCCCAGTGTACCATCAGCTGATTATTGGCTATGTCAATTACTGTGCTATATCATAAACAGGAACGTAACCACGAGCTGAAAAGTGAGAAGGCACCGGCTTGAAGCATAGTATAAATGTGCAATGGAAACCTGATAGCTTATTAGGAAACCGGTGATTCAGACTTAGAGACAGACTCTCGTATGCAAAAATCGTAAAATACAAATATTCCGCGTAACATACATTTAATTCCACGTTGGAGAGACAATAATTAGATTGTATTGGAATCTCGTGAAGCGGTCGTTCATCGGTTTGGTTGTTGTATATCGTAATTATACCATTGGCCAGTTTTATGAATACATTTCGCCAGAATCTTTCGCCTAAAAATTATATGGCACATCAGATTATAATTTTATTTGATACAATGAGAAAAGACTCTATCAGCTTTTTGTTAGTTTAAAATTTCTAAATATATATGATACACCCAGACAGTTTAACTCCCATCAAAAAGAATAAACCAGGCTATAAACGATAAACCATCCTAATAAATTCTGCTTAAAAACAAGACACTGTCTTAAAAATTGTCAGTACATAAAACAGCCAACTCTTTGGTGAATGTATGTTGTTATGTCAATCGATGGGGACTGATTCAATATTCAAAGTCCAAATTATTGGAGCACTAGGCGATTTCATTTTATGCCATCCGCAATTGGTCTACTAGTTTAGTTTCAACATACAAAACTTTTCAAAATTTTCAACGTATAAAACAGTGATTACGAACATAATTTAATATTTCAAGCGGTTCCCTTTTTTGCAAGTACAGCTGGAAAGCGTGTCTGCCATTCATGTTTTAGCCTCTTATTGTCCAAACCTGCGGACTGCGCATGAAAATTTTTGAGCCCACGGCTACCACCGTAAACTGGGGGCTTGTCCACCACTGCTAGGCCTGTACCCGCGGGATTAGAAATATTGTACAAGCTGGCGCAATTCAAAAATTGTAAATTTATTTCGACGGCTTTGGAAGTACACATATTTCAAAACCATTCAATTGTAATAAGCCTTATAGTAGTGATTCTTGGACAGCGGCTGTTGTTGACGGAGCTACAGACTGAAAACGTGATGCATTTTCGCAACCCATCTTCGGACAAAATTAGAGACACAAAACGGATACTTATGGGCGCTTTGGACACTTACAGATACTGTGCAATCCTTCAACTGTCTTGGCTAGCCTCACATGAGTCAGAAATCACATGATTTTTCACAAATATAATTACTAGTAAAGTCTTTTATGCATCGCCCACTGATGCGTCAGTCCACTGTAGGTTCGTGCACCAAGGTTGTTCTTTTGTCAAAATTACGAAATGGTTCTGCAGAAGTGTGCGCGATAGGAGTGAGTGCCTACTATCCTCGTGTTACCCGCTAGCATCAAGCTCAATATTTGATTTACTGCCCTAGGCTAACCGTGCTAAAAAAGCTTTGCTTCACACATAACTTAGAACTTTGAAATATCATTTACAATTGTAGTGCACAGTTTAATAAAATATAAAAACATGGTTACAACGAGAGGGCTGTGTCAGAAACGTGTTCTAGTTGGCTGCATAATTGCATTAAATTTATTGAATTACATTCATCTTGCCACTAGCAACGATATTAGAAAGGTTATCTTCTCACAAAAGCGCGCAAGTCCACTTTAGGTGCGTACTTCTGCGTTGTTCTTTGCCACATCAGTTCACGATCTTAAAAACCAATTTTTCAAGCAAATTCACATTTTACGTTATGTAGAATGATAAATTTGCGACGATAAAAACACGTAGATGGTTTTTGCGGTCACTATTTTACGATTTTTATTGTAATTCAGTGACCCTGCGCCTATGAAATGGCGATTGCAACTTGGTTTTTATAGCATGCTCTACTACATTTATACACCACGAACACAAGTGTATGATTCACCGTGTCATTTGATGAACGCGGACAAGCGTGCGGAATCGGCAAATGTACATAAATTGCGCTCATGCTTCACAAAGCCCAGGTACACGGTCGCTAAACTGCGAATACCGCGGCAGATTTCATACCGCGAACATTTGTACGACAAAGTTCGAGATTTTGACAAAAGAACATCCATGTTGTACACATTAGACTTACGCATAAGACTACCAATGCATGCCAATCATATAGTTCATTCACGTTGCTGCCCACTGATCGCTAGCATCGTTCGCGAGAAATATTTTGACATGCTTATAGGGGCGGTATATGACCGCATATGTAGAGTATCTCATAGCAGAGCATATTGGTGATGCTTGAATGTTTTATCGTACTAGAACTTCTAAATAATGGTATGCCGTTCGGTGACTTTTGCCAACTACATCTAGAAACATATCTAATTAATCACTACAACAAACCCTTATTGTTATTAGTTTTTAACTTTACCCATGACTTTCTTTTTGATAGGTTGCCGCAGCATGAGTGTCCACGAATTTCCTTTGAATGGCGGCGGAAATTTGGGTAATTTTGATCCGTCTTCATCGTCAAAGAAGGGCGACGGTTCGACCTCTTCGTCGTATTTTGGCTGTAAATTTGTATTTTACTGACAATCACTTACACACAAACATACTGTGCTCTTGACCATCATTACAATGTCATATTTACCATTTGCAAAATGGATCAAATATTGATTTTGCAAAATCTATAACTGCTTACATGGTGAGCTGGAAACAAGGGAAAATAAGCTAACACAAGTGTAAATGGTAAAACATTTTAATAAAATAATTGTCTTTTAAAATTTTAAACCTAGATGCCGACGGGTGCTCAAAAAGGTTCGATTTTTTAATTTAAATTTAGATTTGACATTTCAATTCCAATGACATTCTTTGTAAAAAAGGACCAAATTAACATAATTTCAAATACTGCGTCAGAAAATCTTAAAAATATCTGCGCTTCGCGCCAAACAGTATTGACTATTCTCATCGGCTTCTCGCTAATTTAAATTCCAGATGCACCATTGACCTGTATGGCAGTAGCAAACTCAATTTTTGCAGTAAATTTTATACGGAGCTCATTAAGTTAATTGAGTGTTTTCCTTTAGCGTAACTCTAGGCCGCAGTTGATCAATTTCGAAGATACAGCGATAATTTGGTACCGTTCCACTCAGCTCGAAGAGGGTTCAGAAAATATCCATTTCCGTCAGTTTTAGAGCATTTTTAGATTTTATGTGTTCCCTAGATCGCTCAATCCCCAGTGCTCAATTTCAATAAATACATAATTTTATATATCCTTGGATTCGCATTGATACGATTTAGGGTTAAGCTTAGAATTTCACATAGATGGCAATAACTCCGTAATCTGTGAACCGATTCATGATATTTTAGCACCGTACGATTCTGCTTTCAATGCGGTTCAAAAGATATATAAAAATAAGCATTGAATTTAATTTTTTTGCTAAAGTTTCGGTTACCAAGAGGGGACGGACCATTGGGAACTCAAAAAGTCAGAAAAAATTGGCCCTAAACTGGCCAAAATGGATATTTTCTGAACTATCTCGTCTGGCTGAGTCGAATGGCATCAAAATTATCGCTATATATACAACATTACCAATTTCAGTCTCGGGTTGACGACTAAAGGAAAAGTCACAATTAATTTGAGGAGCAAATGCAACACACATTCATATTTGTCAACTGTTTTGGCAGAAAATTTTTAGTTTTTACAATTTAGCAGAAATTAAAACAGTTTCTAAAATTTAGTAACAACCTTCAAACAAATGCTAGTGGAGTGGGTCTACCCGCCCTTCTGTTTCTATTTTACTTAACCATAATAATTTGTATCAGCGTTTCCTTACCAAAGTTGTTGTATTTAATATGAATACCCTATAAATTGTTTTGTCCACTAAACTTATTATATTATATTATACAGATATATAGGCAGCGGTAAGAGGCGGGGTTTTACCCCCTTTCTGCCCTTGAGTTATTAATTTCCTAATGTGAATTATCTACCTTATTATAAATACGTGTGGCAATGTTCTTCGAACGCTAGTAAGCGTACTGTGCGGACGACGCTTAATGAATTCTCATTCTCGTGTCGTATGAACGCGTTTCAAAAGCAGAACATTGCAGTAAATATAGTCTCGTATGTATCATAGGAACTGAATAAATTGTGTTTGTATAAAATATTAGCATTTTGTGTTAATTACGATTGATAGTGTGACAACACATAAAACATCTCTCGATCATAATTAAATTAGAAGTCAGTTTTATAACCAATATTTACACATGCTCATAGGATGCGTCGGATCCAACGCGGCGCAATTCGCCGATTTCCCCAACCCCCCTTTCCTGGTGACGGCGTGGACGTCGGATCCATATGCGCCGAAGACGACGAACCTTCTCCACATCTGCCGACCGGCTGATCCCTTTTAGAACGCCGAAAAGCGACCCTCCCTCAGAGTCTCTGCAAATCTCTCTGTGACCTCGGACCTTGAGCATGTATGCCCATGTTTATGCAAACACGCCAAGTTTAATCTATTCACACAAACCTATATATAAGTTTTATGAAATACAAGTGTTGTAAACGATTAAAAATCAGTCGATATCGTTCTTATGAACTGTTTGCTTAGGAAAAGCAGATAACCTGTGGTGCGGCTATAACCATATATTAAAACCAGACTTATACAAATATTAATGCGCGAGTAAACTTAAGGTGACCTCATCAAATATGCTATTTTGTATTGTTGCATAAAATTTGTTACGGAACGCTTTTTGGTCAATTGACTCCGGCGTAAAACTGTTCGCTAACACAAAATGGTCAGATTTCAAGCGCGAGAATTTTTGATTTTTGAGAATACAGATTTTTGAGAATGAAACTGTGCCGATTTGATTGTGACGTCACTTTTGCATTAAATTTGTTCGCGAACACTGAATAATCCAAATCTAAATACTAATGCATTAGGGAACAGAATTTTTCCAAATTGAAATCGCCGAAATTCTGTTCGAACACAAGGTCTAATCTCTGGCACTTGAATTTGATTTTGACAATAATTTTCAGTTAGCTTAAACCCGAATGAAATTAAGCCCAAACAAGGGTTTGCGATTCGATATCGGTTATGACAAAATAGAATGGCTGGAGGGGTCATCTTAAGTTTACTCACGCATTACAATCGACAACTGAAATGATTAAACAAACCTATCCTTCTGTAGAATTGCGTTAGGCGAGATGATATTATTTTGATGCTACACAATTTGACTCAACGCACCCTAAATACGTACACAGAAACTGTGAGAGATCAGTAACAGCTTCCCCGGCTTACCTTAAACTCATCTCCAAATCCCGTTGCTGCATTTTCATTTGTTTCTTCTTCGTCATCCTCGTCTTTCGACTCGACTTGCGCCCCGGTTGGAGTCGTTACAGATTTCCCGGCAAGACCTAAATAACGAAGCGACTTCCGACCTAACTTATCATTTACTATGTTACTAATCAATAAAACAACTCGACAATCAGAATAAATTACGCAACATAAAAAGCGATATAAAACCTGCAATCGTTAAGATTTTAAACAAATTTGCAAAAAGTCAAGTGTCTCCTATCTGCCACTGTAGCAAGGTTGCAGTCATTTAAACTAAATTTCCACAAATAAGATAGCTAAAAATGCATGTACATGTTTTACTATTACTGTCACAGCCGTCTGGCTGTGACATTATTTTCTGGGTAGGTCTGACTGTACAGCAGACTGCTGTAAGTAATACACAGTATAGAAGTGGAAAATAATAAAAAAAGTTCAGTAATGTTTGACTTCGTGTGGTGTTGCTAAATCGATCGGCGAAATAGCCGAATAGCAAGCGATGCTAATTTACCTCAAGCTACGCCGAATTGTAAAACATGCAGTTTATTTATTTTACTAGCTGGAAATATAAATTTTACAAGCTTCGCTTTTTCGGATTTGCATATATGAATGTTAAAGCTAATCAATTCAGACAAACTTTCTTCATTTGCGCCAGATGAACCATATAATGCAAGCTACCGATTGGTTTAGTTCCTCTGAAGAATGGTCTGTTCTCAAAACACCCCTTTATGGGAATTACCTAGCTATGATGATATACTATGTGAAACGTCGGAATTCCTGGTTTCTATGGCAACACCATCAGCGCCTCAGCCATTGAGAATGAACACTGATGAGCTTTGAAAGCAGCGTCTACGACCCTGTTGTACAGGTAGCTTTTTCGGAAGTTCATTTACATTATATTCCAAATGTTTAGATTATGGAATATCAGCGTTGAGAGGCAAGAAATGAGCAATCGCAACAGAAGGCATACTATTTTCAGCTTAAGATATTGACTGCCTATATATTAGCTTCACAGATCTCATAATTCAAAAGCAATCATAAAAATATTATGCAGAAAAGTATTTTCTATTATCAATGCTGTATATTCCGCGGATAATGTCGAAATTTGTAATTAAGATTTCTATATATAATAAATAATCATCTTTACTGTTTAAGCGATCAAAAATATTGTTACAATGTAAAAATTGTGTCGTTTGTTAGCAATTAGCTGTAATCTGAGCCTTATCCTCACCAGCGCTGACTATTGCAAACGAAAATAGCTGGCCTTTTATACTGGACTGTATTATATAATGAAGTTTATTTCATATTGTACCACTGTCGTCATTAAATTCATAAAGAGACTATTAGAACCACAAGCAAACGCCCAACAGTCACTTGGAACTTTTTTGTTGCAACGCAGCAAGTGTACTATTAAAAGCCTCAAACACCCAAACGCCCAGTAAGTGGTAAGTTTTTTGTAGCAACAAAACTAGTATACTAGTAGACGCCCCAAACAGTCATCGGGAACTATTTTGGTAGCAACGAAGCATTCTCGTAAACGCCAGAAACACGGAAACCATTAACCGCTCACTGGGAACTTTTTTATAGCAACGAAACAAGTAGACTTATAAAAGCCCCACAAACCTAAACGCAAAACAGTCTCTGGGAATTTTGTTGCAGCAACGAAGGAAGTATACTCGTAGAAGCCCCAAACACGCAAATGTCCAGTCATCGGGAACGTTTTTGTAGCAACCAATCAAGTATACTCATAATAGCACCAAACACACGGTAACGGGAACCGTTTTGTAGGAAAGAGCTAAGTATACTTGTAAAACCTCGAACATATATTGGGCATATTGCCGTGCAGGATACGAATCAAAAGTGTAGAGTTCGGTTTATATAATTTGCTTATTGTCTGGAGTTTTGTCAGACTGTTCACTTAAAATTTCCTGGTATCTTAAAATTTTCTAGGGCCGCTCAATCTTAGCTTGCAATCTTTTAAATCGTACGTTTTATGACCTAGGGTTTCGTCGGATCGCAAAAGTTCTAAGGGTTAGTATAGATTTCTGTGGTTGTCGCACTTGTTTAGAAGCGCATTCAACGTTAGGGTACGGAGTCTTTAGATTTGGAAACTAGTTGAGTTTCATTGCTGCTAGGTGTGTAGATTACGCGTCAGCACCCGTGAGATTATGAATATAATCAAGATTCGTCCATTATAGGTTTATGGACTGGCAAGCAACAAAGAAAAGATTATGTAAGCTCAAGAAATCTTGCACACACGCTGGGTACCGTATTCAAAACATTGATAGGGACGCTGGGTAGGCTAAAGACGGAGACAAAATACAACAACTAGCACGCGTCCGTATCCTTGAAAATTAACTCTGTTCTGAGAAAAGTTTGTTCTCAGATGCGACGAGAGCATAACCGTTAAATTTTTACAGAGCGACTTGATCGTTGACTTTTTGGATTTTTGTATGTTTTTGCCTCATGAGCCGTTAGGTCTGCTACACACACTTTCAGCTTTCACAGATTCATATATATTTGGTTTGAGGCACAGATTCACATTTCTTCCTTTCTCTGCCCTCTGTCATCATAGGGATTTTGCTCGCACGATGACAGAAGTCTCTACTCGAACGCTGTCATGAAATATCAAAAATACGAGCGCCTGAGATCGCCGCAGGCAGTGGAAAATTGCACTGCACACATAAACACATGACCAACAACAACAGTGCAACAAGGCGAAAACCTATTGGAAAGACGAAGATAGGAAAAGAAAACCGGGAAAAGATTCGAGTCCAAATTTTCGGACACTAATTGCCCGTTCATTAGAAATCAACGTCCGCAAATGACGTTGGTAGCCTCGGAACTAGGGAAAAATCGGTTGAGACTAATATGAGAAATTGGATTTTGCCCCGATGGCCCGTACTCGATATAAGAGTAGCGCGAATGTTCTCATGAACTTTTGACATAGATTGCAACGTAGTCTACCCTAAAAGCTGGCTAGAATTTATCGGAACTTAAAATTCTCCTATGTTAGGCGATTTAAAAATGAGACAGCTTTGCCCTCCACGAAAATATGGATCTTGGCCCAATTTTGGAAGCTCATATTTAAAGCCTTTTAAGTCACAGGAATGCCCCTCCGGGGTTTTTGGATAGCCGAACATTGGAACTATTCCGGTAGGTTATTAGTTTCGGGAAAATGCTTGCAACCCTTAGAAACTGCGTTCACAAATTTGACACAAAATGGTCCCATAAGACATACGATCTTTGGACCTACTTTGGGCCCTTGCGCCCATAGGTCCTCCGAGTGGAGGAATGCTCCTATAAAGTTTCTGATTGGGTAGAGGAAGTAACTCTCTTGTGCGCTTATTGGTTTAGGATAGACCATAAGAAAATGGAACAATATATTTGATACAAAACACACTCTAGAATAGATAAATTTACACTAACTTTGTCTTAATATAACAATGGTTCTATGGTTCTGACGAGTGCCCTAGGGGAATTCGACAGAGTATTATGGTTGCACTTTCGTCAGAAATTATTAAATTAAACCGGGAATCGAAACTGAGCAAGTGTTGGGACGTCCAAAGTGGTATAATTTCGCCCCGACCGTGAAACATAAATTCGAGTGTATCCCATGGTATGGATGTACCTAACACAATAAAATCCGGCAAGACCCTCTGGGCTTGCATGAAATTGCAGGTATTCTAACGTCTAGCTGCTCTTTTATAGCGCGACAGGAACTCAGCTGCAGCAAGGAATTAGCTACAGGACATGGGACGAATAATGATACACGATGATGGTCACCTTTACTAGTTTGGATATCAAATGGAATTAGAATTTCCCGCATAGCAGACATGGGATATAAACAGCTAGGAGGTTCTCCCAGCCACACAAAAAATTGCGAGCCGATGGCACACATAAAACCCAGATGCTTTCATTAACATAGCAATACTCCTTAAGTAGCAGTGGTAGATCGTTCATGAGTTGAATTTCAACTTTACTCAGGTTACGCACTGAACGCTGTGGTGGTTGTTGGGTTCAGTTAAATTACGAAAACAACGTTTTCATGCAGAGAAGTTTTGGCAAAGTAGGAATCGCGAAGACTAGAAAAAACTGAGTCGCTTCCAGTTATACTCTAAATCCTTCATACAAAATTACCTAGGGCCGAGGTTTAACCTCAGCGACAAAAATACGCAGGGCGGTGTTCGACTGGCGTAAAGTGCGAAGCAAAGATGGAGGTAGGAATGCCAATTGTAAGGGGATCAGTAGGGAGCATCTAAAATTTATTAGGTTTGATTTGTCTCATACAATGGTTGCATATTCAACTCTAGTAACAAGCTATGCTTAGTAGGATTGAAAGCGTGATCTTAGAAAGAACTCAGATAGAGCGGGGCTTAGACCCAGCGGCGAAAAATTAAAACTAGCGCTGTGCTACTATTCATCGGTCTTGTAAAGTTGTGAAGACGGAATTTTGAACTGAGCGACCAAGGTCGAGGGTATTTAGGTCGAGGAATCTAAATGTTACTATGGTTAAAATACGTACTAGCTTACGTAATTAGGCATAGGAACGAAACTCAATGGCAAAATAAGGCGCAAGATTCATCCTTCTTAAGAATACTTAGGGTTTCAGTAAAATTAGAAAAACGGAAAAGGTAGTGGCAAATGTTTTTCACATGATCCTTGAAGGCTGTAAGAACTACCAGGGTGCGAATATCGCTCCCAGTAAATGATCGCATCACGGCATAGCTTCACGCAAGTTGCTCGATCCGCAACCGCGAACTGTGGTACAACCCTATAGTAGGACCATCGCCGATAAACAGGTGATTTTTCAAGAAATATCAAAATTACCACGGTTGGAGTTAATTTGTAAACCTGGGTGTAACTTAGTATTTATGATCTAGGGAAGGAAAAGAAAATTTGTAACACCCCGTTAATGATCCTCGGTGGTCAGGTAGCATGGGTCAAATGACACAAAAGCGGGGCTACTGCCGCTCTCCTGAGCAACCAGTTAAAGGGAAGATCGTTCAAGCACGAAAACAGTGCAAGCGAATGAACTGGGTTACGACCAGTCATCGTCGTGGTGACAACAGGGGATATATAAACCGGCGTGACGCCACCCGTGTTATAGGTAGCTAGCCAAGGGGCATATAATGGAATTGACTTTTGAATATCTAAATGTCTACGGTTAATTTCTTAGGCAATTAGTGGCTAAGAAGCTAACTGGTCAATACGTAATTTTAGTGACCAGGCAGCCAGCGAAACTGACACAAAGTTGTTCCTGCCCCAAAGGGGTTGTGACTGAACTCTGAGCGAAGTCAAAATTTGCTAACAGTTGTCCTTCCTCATCGACCGGTTTCACGAAGGGGCGGAATGATCACCCCCCCCATTTTCGAGATATCGATTGGTGACCACAACTTAGGATGCCTATGTATGGGCTAATTATAGGCACAGAATCATCAAGTTTCCTTACGCTAGTACTTACACTAGAGCAATGGCGAGCCCGATGCGTTTACAATTCGAAGTCGTGGTTCGAATTGCGAAAACTTGTATTTTGATCTCAGAAAGACGAAAGCGCGTATGTGCTTTCGGAGTCCAGATGAAGACCATAGAGCGATCAGGGGCTTAAATTCTAAGTAAAATATTACATGTACGGAATCTGGATCTAGTGCCGCCCCATGGTTACTCAGCACGTATTACATAATAAATTTAGCATGCGGGAGAGAACTGGGATAATCCTATCTCGCTCAAATGCAGGCCTAGAATGTGCCTCCGCAAGTCCTGCGCAATTATTAGACCTTACTGTTAATTAAAGACGGTACATTGGTCGAGAGTGTGGAACGGAAGACGTATCGCAATAGAGCTAAATGATATAATACAATGAGCTAAATTAATACTTAATTTTACAATTTGGGCGCGTGATAATTCTAAATCGCGAGAAACATTTGGTTCGCGATTATACTATTCAAAGTAAAGAATGTTTCAAATAGCAGAACACGGCGGTAAAGGTGAATTTGAACATGAGTTATCAATTTCATCCGTAAAACCCATAGTTCCTTTTAAGCTTTCGTTTTGAGTACAATAATCATTGATAATGCGTGGACTTCGTTATAGTGTACCTCGAATTGGTTTATTTGTATTCACCGTGGGCTAATAAAATATCTAGAATTTTTGTTAATTTTGTGCTAGCATGTCTGTATCTCCAGCACAGTTGTTAGTTCCGTAGACCTCAATAAATGGAATAGCGAACTGTAAAAAGAGAATAATCAAACGCTGGTGTCTACTGGCCTCCAAAAAATTCAAATTGGTTTATTTGTATTCACCGTGGGCTAATGAAATATCTAGAATTTTTGTTAATTTTGTGCTAGCATGTCTGTATCTCCAGCACAGTTGTTAGTTCCGTAGACCTCAATAAATGGAATAGCGAACTGTAAAAAAAGAATAATCAAACGCTAGTGTCTACTGACCTCCAAAAAAATCCAAATCTTGTTGAGCTTCTTGCTCGGCTGCGTTAGCCGCCGCTTTTGCTTTCGCTTCGGCTAACAATTCTTCAACTGATTTGACCTAAAATCAATATAAGTAACTTTGTGAGAACAATACGCCAATACAGTGTTCACAAAATATCGATCATGGTAACAGCAAAACACAATTAGTTCAGCCATATAATTACGGACTGAATAAAAGGTAAATTAGTAACACAAAATGAAATATTTTGTTATAAATACTTTGGGTAAATGGTTTATATGTTTGGTCATCGTACAAAGGTTCCTCCAAAGTAAATAATTATTCCAAATTTTATACCTTTAAAAATACAAATATTTACGGAAATCCAACGTTTTACTTGAAGTACTTCCAACGTTTTTGAAAAGAAACATGTACTAAAACAAAACATCTTGAGTGTCTGACATGAAGATTAAAACGACGACGTCGAAAGTGGCCATTTAAAATCCGGCCAGAGCAATGCCGTTCAAACATCTAGATCCGGTGTTATTCTCCACATAAAAGTTCATGACAAATGTTAAACTGGTGCTGAAAAACAGCTAGAAAAAATAGCGCCTAACCTCATATACTTGTGGAAGCAACAAAAGGTTGCCCAACTTATAACTCAAAAGTAAATGGGCAAAATTCATTCTGTTGCACTGCACCTGTTGCAGGTTATCGTCAATCAAATGCAAGAGACTAGCCGTTGTGACGAATAAATATTGACACAGGGCAACCACACTACATTTCAATAGTTTTCGTAGTCATAGTTTGTTCCTTATTGCCGTTATGTTTGATACGTCTATTTCGATACATAAGTATTTAGTACAGTAAATCAAGAGAAGAAATATGAAACCGTAATTTTGTCATTAGGCGGAGTTGAATATTATTCATTTCAAATTCAAACATTTCTGATATTTACTAAATTGGAATTCAGCTTCTTTTCTATCCTACCCTAGTAAGTCAAAGCCTGGCAACAAAAGGAGAAACAGCCAGCGGTCAACAGATTTTAGTTAGTGTAAGATTGACACTTGCACTAGTGTTAGTTTTAAAAACAACTTTTGTAATATTATATTATTGCCCATGGGTATACTTTAGGTAAATCCCAAACATTCGATGCTAGTATTCCTGATCTATAAATAAACATGCCCGCGTAATAAGTCGTATTAGAGACCAGGCTATGTGCGCCTATATTTTATATATAAATAGTGACTAGTGAAGATCGCTTGCGAGCCAGAATTCGAGTGGTGAGAACAATCCCCAGAAGTCTGTTGTAGAAAGCTCACACAAACAAAGCCTACGCACAGTACGCAGGTGCAGCATTATATAAACCGTGAGTGATAAGTCATAGTTACGCCCGCCTCTTTTGATAGCAACCGTATACAGTAGACAAAACATCATACAACAAGTACAAAAACAATGAACTAACAATTTAATACTTCAAAAAAACCCTAAATTGACCGTGAAAATAACGTTAAAGAATTCAAACCGACACTTGAGAAAAATCTCATTTTCATACAAATTATGAAGCAGAAGTATGAAAAATATTTGCCACACAATATTTTTGACACTCGCAATCAGCTTGTTGGCCCAAAAAAACACCATATCCGACACTAAAACAAACAATAAGCACACATTTAGGTGCATTTACCACGACTTTTCACTAAATATGAAATTTGGCGCCAACTATAAGCTTATAGACTCCAGATTGCGAAGTAGTTGAAAAACTTGGAAAGCCCAATATATCATTGGAAAGCCCTGATAAAGCTACATGGAATAAGCCTATTAGTTTTCCGATATCTCGTTTACTTATTGAGAAAACTCGCAAAAACTGGAGGGGTGCCCGAAAATTGGGCCAAAATGACATCATTTTGCCTTATAACTTTTCCCACGGGAAAAAATCCAAAAATCGGGCTCCCTAAATCGACCATGAATGAGCTATCTTGCATCAAAATCCACCCAACCGTTATCGAGATCCACGTGCAACAGACACACAGACACACACAGACAGTACCTCCTCAACCACCCCTCCAGAGCCAAAATTGAAAATTCTCGTTCCACTCGCTCGCTTCGCTCTCTCATTCCAATCGAATTCAAAAATTAAAAAAAAATAAATTACATAGGTACTTTTTGGCAGATTTGCATTGTATATGCTATGTAATTTTCGGAATTTTGCGGCAAATTTTATGGTTGAGCAGCTGACCGCGTGATCTAAACAAATTTTCTTGATTATGGTAAGATTAATGCAACTGTATTTCAAGCAATATAATTTTCTTCAGGTAGTACTGTAGCTGGATTGTAACTGAGCAAAGTTCAATTTTCACAATGCTTGCTTCATTGTAGGACCTGTCTGTGGTTGTAAACATCGATTCAACAAATGCTAGCACAATGAGGCACATTTGAACAAAGCAACCTTATATTTATATGTCAGTGCTCTCACCATGACGCTAGTTACATGATGCAGTGTGATTTCAACAGTACTGTACCTTTTATAAAAAGGGACAAGATTGGAGTCTCTTTTCAAGACCAAGAATAACTCGTATTATATGTTACGTAATTAACTTATATTATGTGATGTGTAACTACGAACCCCGTTTACGGGTTTTACACCGCTTTTTGCCGTTTATTTAATGCGGTGTTCATGTTATAATGTCTCCACTGTTTGGAATGTTTGGCTCCCTATGATGGCGATTTTTGCCGTACAGACTGTCAAAGTCACACCCATACCGTAAATCAATTCCTGACGGTAAGCGACAAGCCTTTCGCTACTACATTTTTGTTTGCGGTGTTGTGCTTGCCCTTAGCCACCATTTCTTTGCGAAGTGCCAGTAACGGACAATCGTTTGTAGCTAATGCGGTTATCATTCAGTGGTGTTATTTCTAATATCGATGTTTGTATCTAGACCATATGATTGTTGACAAGATGGTATTACGCACACTGTCAATAACACTACAATGGAGACAAGGTGTCTATAATACCCGCGGAAAATGACAACTCTAGTTAGCTACCGATGAAAATTTTTGTGAACAATACGAGGGTGTTGTCGTAATAACTAAGACAACACGTTTTCGAGGGTATGCCAGACACTGTGTCAGATACGTAAGTTGCAAACGTTTTGGAGACATAAAGTGAACTCCGCATAATATCATAGAGCACTTATAATAGCCTATATCCGACAATGTTACTTTTGCCATTAGTGTATTAACTTCACGGAAATAAACAAATTGTTTTGCAGAAAAGAAGGATAACCCATGTCTTGTGGCAAACACATATTTCCCTATTTCTGTCTCCTATTACTTTTGGCAGTGTATAAGAAAAGGGGCGACACCGACGGTTGTAACGAATTTCAGTCCGTGTCAGAGTCATATCTTGTCTCGGTTAATTTGTGGCTGTTATTACTACATAACATTTTACGCTTTTTCAAATATTATTAAAGCCTAATTTTCGCGGTAGTTGTGATGGGAATTCATCAACCAAGGCACTTTTGGATACATTACGCATACACGCACGAGGTCTGAAGTCCCAGAGGGGATAGCGGGTGCATTCGAGGTGGAGGCTGGGCTTCGGCCTCACCGGAAGAGAAGAGGGACATCAGCCGATCTAGGAGGTAGGTCGTCAGGGATGGATAAATTTTCTAAATTTTTGGAACTCAAAATTTTTCTCAATTATCACCAACTTTCTTCCATTCTTCCAATTTTGGCTATTTTCCCTAAGTTTTTGTCTATTTTTGAGCAAATTTTCCAAGCACTTTGGGCGTGGGGGAGAGTGTGGTGTGGGGGGAGAGGGTGTTGTGCCTCGTGGAGGGATCAATATTCTTTCCTGAGGAAGATAAGACTGGCAAGGGGTAAACCCCTTCCACTTTGAGCGTGTATAATCTTATGGTCACAACTATTCACACTAGACAATTAAAAATTTCAAAAGCCAATTATCATGAATAGGCCTGTTTTATGTCCTTTAAACAGTGTCAGTGCTTTTTAGAGGGAATTTGGTGATTAAGGTAACCAATTTTTTCATAATCATGTGCCATTTTAAACAGACTACAGATTGATAAACAGAAGATGCAGTAACGCCTGCGCAGGTGCTCCAAAGATTGAATTAGAACATGTTGACGGTATGTTACCGAATGACTTACTCAGTGATAACCCATTTCATGCACATGTGGAATCCAAGAGAAAATGTTGAAAACAAGGTACCTTTGCATCTACCATCTTCTTCAGAATTTTTGGTTGGGCATAAATTACGACAGAAAGGCTTTCCGGGATACATCAGTCGATTTAAATTTCCACCAATTAATTTTGCGTAAAATTAAGGTGTTTTGGGCGAATACGTCTACCGTTTTATTACCATTCATCAAAATAAATTAAGACTTAAAGTGTTTGGGTTATGCGCAAAATCATTGGAATATAATCACTGGAAACGAACACATCTTGGTCCTCTCACTGGTTTGTAGTTATCAGCGCAGCGGGCTCAGAGCAGCATGTAATACATATTTTAAAACGTAGGTGCTGTATAGTATCATTTGCGCGTACAGTGCGACTAAGTTTTTTGAAATCGCTAGTGGTCTCATGCAGCAGCCTTTAAAAATCACAGCATGCATATATGGTCAAATTTCTAGATCTCGACACCACTCTTCCTAGTACCACTGCTACAAATTGCGTTCATCACTAGACGCTGCGTATGCTTGCGGTAATGCTTCTTGATTGAACGCAACAACGACCAAATATACGACATTATTTACTTTAAATGGATCATAATCTTCGTCCACAGTTTTATCGGTATCGGTGACTGGGCTTTTGATCTCGGGCATTGGTGCGAAAGGATCTAGCTGCTCTCTAGCACCTGCGATTTCAAACGCGTCTTCTTCCGAGACAGGACTTTTAGCTGTCGATTCGCCGTTGTGCGCCGACGTGGACCTTAGTTGTGCGAAAAAGTCATCGGAATCAGACGTTGGCAGACTCGCCTGTTCGATCGGTGTCCATTTAGGTTTATCAGCTGAAGCTGCTACAGCTTTGCTATCTTCAGCTGCTTTATTTTTTGACCCGAAACTTAGGACGCTTGCAATCATGTCAGCCTCCTGTTTTGCTTGTTCGGCTTTCGCAGCTTCTTCGGCTTCTTTTGATTTGCGTTCTTCATCTTCCTTCAGTTGCTTTTCTTCTTGTTGCTTCTGTTTTTCTTCATAAGATAGCACTTCAGAATAGTAGTCTGTAGTATCGTCGTCCCATGACGGGTTCAGTGGATCGACCACTGGTTCTAAAATGTCGAAGAAAAAATTTCGGGCAAACACAACGCAAAAGAGGTTGATAACGGCTTCACCATTCGGACAATAATTTTGATTTGCCAAGTATGTTCCACCAAGAGAGCGGTGTGCATCCCATTTTGGTTTATTGCTCTTCTCAGAGGCATATGATCAAAGAAGGCTACTCGCGAGACCAGAGAGTAGTTTCATCTTTGTAATGACTTATATATGATCTACTTTAAAACTGAAGAGAAATGATGAAAAATTCGCATAAATTTTATGGGAGCTACATGGAAGCCACAAATTTGAAAATTCGGGGTGCTGCTAAACATACCCTGTAATTTACTGTGTACTGGTCATAATACACATTACCTAGTAATTTGGAAATTTGAGGATTTCAATATATTGCACGCACATCATGTTGTTTTGCAAGTGCAATTAAGATAGAGCAATTTTAATTTTTGTGGGACAAATTTTATTTCCACTGTGAGTTTTTAGGTGGACCATATGTTATTAAAACTGTATCATTAACCTAAGTTTCCAATCTGCCGGCGTAGCTGATACTTAGAAACGAAATTTCAAGTACAGATTTAATATTTTAGATTCGTATAAATAAAAGCATAATTATTGATGTGCTTTGTTGATTTATTTGCCGGGACGAAGGTCCTTTCAATCGGTGGGATAGCTTACTTCTCCGGAAGGGTGGATTCGAATGTCAGAACGGCAATCGTCTTTATTAATTAAAGATATCCAGAGAGTTGTAAGCATTGTACCGTTTTAAGCGGAGGTTAACTATATAATTTGTAAAAGTATTCGTATATTATAATTGCCGATGCCTTACTTGCTGATATGGTTGTCGGTGCGGAAGGTGCATCCCAATCGGTAGGATAATTGGCTTCTCCCGGAGGCTTTGTTGGTGGTGGCGGTCGGCTCGGTCGTGCTGCTTCCTTTTTCTTCTTTATTTCATCGTCAATAATATCCGAAATTCCCTTCCACTGACGTTCTCTAAAACAGAACGCTGGGAGTATAAAGAAGAAGCACACGAACAAGACAAGCGTCTTTTATTCCTACATTATCACCAATCGAACTTCAGATTAGGTTACCTACAAAATTAAAATCATTGTTGCAATCTGTAACGAGGTATTGCCTTGGGAACAAATTCCCTTATGTGAGCCCGGGGGGACGTATTTGGTCGTAAACCCAAAACACACCGGGCCGACGCCCTTAAATCCACTTCACATGGGCTAATTTGCTTCCCTTATGTATCGTTTGTTTGTTTACCATCTCTGCAATACATTTATTGTGTGTTTACGGTCTGCATTGTTGTTATGAAATATTGTATACAAAAGTATATGTATTGTATATGTTTATTTCTTACGAAGTGTATGTTTGTGACACATAATATGTTTATGAATGTTGTATGTCGGAAAGTAGTGTATGTATGCAGTATCATTTGTCGTGTGTTTACGTTTCTATGAGCACTTGATGTATTTCGTATTGTGTTGGAAATTTTGTACAGGGTCTAGGAGAATTTTGAGACTTAGCTAAGTTTCAGGGAGTTTTATAGGAGAAACGAATTTACAAGAGTTTTATGTGAGGCTAAGGCACAGAATTTAAATATATCGAATTTGAATGTAAGGGTTGGGTGCCTTAAGCATTAGGCCTACATTAGCGGATATGTGTATGTGTATCTGCTGGATTTTCGAATAAAATATAAAATTTTGTTTATACTTAAGAATTCGGGGAATTTCATAAAAACTTATTCTCTAACGACTAAAATTCACTTAGGTTTAAGAGGGAATTTTAGAGGAGTGGAACCAGAGTAAAACTTGGAAAACTTTACTATGTAATTTGAAACACTTAGAGAAATCAATAGGGAGAAAATTGGGAGTAAACCTCTAGCTCGGGTACTTAAGTGGTTGCGCAGTTAGATCAAGGCCTCAGTCGGCCTCAGAAGCTGCTCGATCAGGGTGAGTACGGTTTAGCCGTTTATTTGTTTAATGTGTGTAGAATTTATGACTTATTGAAGTGTGTGAAATAAAATATCTGTATTATAAGTGTTACACATTAAGGCCTTAGGATTAAGCTCATAAATTAAAATATTCCTTGGTGCTAGCATTGTTGTAGTTCGTGTGTAATCTACGGTGGGACTAAACACCCCTAGGACCACGTAGGCTACATTTTGGTGCCGCAAGCCTGGACCGAAAACAAGCCTATCAAAACCCAAAAGCTGGTTTATGTTTTGAGTGTTTTGAAAAAATAATCGCCTTGTGATAATTTTTAGAAAGACTTGGGGGTCCGTGTTTCAATATTTGTGAAATTAGATTTGTGGAAAAACAATGGCTTTTGGTCAACATGGTTTCAATGTGACAGGTCAAAACCGACTGCCTAATTTTTTGATACTGATGATATCCCTCTTTATTATGGAAATTTCGGAGATGATTTTGAGGAATGGATAGGAATTTTCGAACGCATTTCTTTTGTAAACCAGTGGTCTAAGGATCACATGGCTCGTATATTACCGGCGTACGAAACTGCCCGGAGATGGGAATGTGTCCCTTGTGAAACAAAGAAAAATTATGATTTGTTGAAAAATTGTTTAGTTGAAATTTTGGTACCGTAGTATGTCACGTATAATTATGGTGCACAATTGAGGGAGAGGTCGCAAAGACTTAATGAGCCAGTTGAAACTTATGCAAAAGATATTGAATACATGGTTACAAAAGCTTATCCTACATTCTCCAAGGATAATAGAGATACTATTGCGTAAGAAAATTTCCTATGTGGATTGAATAAAACAATTCGGCGATTTGTGCTAACCGCCAGGCCTGAATCACTTCTAGCGGCTATAGTTGAGGCGCGTAAGCAAGAATGTATTGAAAATTTTTTATGTTCGACTGAGGCAGAACATTTGGAACAAAATTTAAGGCCAACTGACATGTGATCCCCAAATGACATAAAAATAGTTTAAAGGATGAGTAAAAAACTTAAATGTAATACAATGTTTGCATGCCGTGTGGGCAGACCCAAGACCTGTCGTCTATGAAAAGAAGAAGTTGTACTGAAAATTTGTCCTCAAATTCTAATATGTCTTGTATACATCGCAATGTAAGAACCCGAAAGGGCTCTCAAACAGCTTTCAGGTACGAAAATTCCGACGCGGGATTCAATCGATGGTTGTCTGATCGAGGCGTGCTAAGATCTCAGAATTTCCAGCAATCCATGAATGATTATTTGTGTGGTAAACGGCAACGCCATCAAGAAATCTTAACATATGGAGGCCATCAGTGTGGGACCATTGAGACAAGCGTATTCGAAAGCTGTGAACCTAAACTGAGGTTATTGGATGACGTCATGCAAAGCGAAATACAGATTAACGCCACAGTAAGAAAAACGGTGCTGGCTAACTGTGCGTCTATGATTCTGGATCAGAGAGTTGCTTCAACAAGATATTCAAAGGTGGTATTTATAGGAAAACACAAAAAGTTTCTGGGTTAAATGGAAGTAAAAATTTGACCCCAACCTTTAAGGATTTTGGCTTAGTCAATATGAACGGAATTGAATATGAAAATGAACCGATGCATGGCAATGAAAGTGTTCAATTTAGTGACATAATCGAAAAATACGAAGGAATGTGTGCATGTGTAAAAATATATGTTAATGGACTGTTGTATGATGTTATTGTTTATGTGCAATACTTTTGTAGGCTTCTAGAAATTTACGTTGTTGTCAAGGTCATCCAGATCCATCGAGCTCAAGACGCATCTCAGGATTTACAATGCTATGTAATCTCGTGGTATGTTTATGGTCAAATTACTCTGGACAAACATGACATTTATGGTTTGCCAAGCGAGGACTGTGCTCAACGTTCACATTCTTTGACATTACCGGTGAAAAAGAAATTTTGTAACTGTGGACATATACGAAGGGTTACAACACGATCATGTAAGTTGGTGTCTATTACACTATCATTAAAAATGGATTCTTTTAAACGATATGTTTTTGGCAATAATCATTTTAAAAATTTGTGTCACCATATTGAAATATCTAAAAGGGCTTCTTGTCAGATTCACTTTAAAGGTTCAACCAGTTTACAAAATATTGTAAAATTTGTCCGAAATTCCAAAAGAAAAATCAAAGTTAGTCTAGTTGGTTTCATAAGTCCATTTTTGGGTGATATAACATAAATATTTTACTCCATACAGAGGAAATTTTTATTGGCCAATGATTTGTTCAGTTTTCATGTATCCTTTTTTCGTAATTTTATGGGATTTTTTATAAAAACTGCATTTTAATTTTGGTGATAAATGACTGTTAATCGTCTTCCGAATGCCGGGAAAGTGTTTCGAAATCAATTATGGCCTGGGGTCCCTTAATAGACCATTTAAAAGACTTTCAAAAATCTGGATCTCTGAAAATAATTTTAAACGAATATTGCTGGGGATTAAGTGAAAAATATTGTTGGTATTTTGAGTGTTCACTGTACTAGACTTTTCAAATACTGGGACATTGTTTAAAAAAATTCTGTTTAATATGATGCTCAATTGAAGGGCCTATTAAATCATCAGTATTTTAAGAGGCAGAACTGAGAACAACTTTAGTCGTTTAAAACTAATCGCATCGTATCGGTATCCTTAGCTTGAAAAATTGAACAATTTATAGACTTTTACACGTTCTGAATTAGTGCAAACGACAGAAAATATAAAAAAATCGTTGAGAATTTCTGATAAAGGTAGTATACGAAACAATATTTAAGGTTTATTCATTTTACCAGGTTCAATAAAATTTGGCGGTGAGTAACAAAAAACATTCTTTGGAGTCAAGACAAATAAGATCTTCTTTAACGGCAATAATGAATGCACAAAGAGTTCTGGGCTTTATTTTGATGCCACGTCAAAAAAACAAGTCCTTGATTAATACTGCTACCAAAATTTGCTGTGTATGTGTAATAACTTGTTCAAACCAACAAAATCGGTTTACGCTATCGGTTGGTTTGGTGGTCAAATTAAAAATAAGCAATCCTATAAACGGCAAAATTTTTTTATCATAAAATTTGGTATGTGAAATGCATTGCCATTTGTTTATGGAGAGGCGTTGCCTCTCAGTTTGGCGTTTCCAGGTTTTTAGAGCTACAATAAAGTTCCTGATATTGATCACAAATAATTGTCTTATCAAACGGGTATGGTGCGAAATATATCTGTTGGTACAACACACTTTGTCGACTGATGATAATAATGTACCGGAATGGAGCCAAACAGAAATATGGGAGTAAGCTCAACAAAGGTGAGTAATAAATTTAACTTATTTAAAAATATAGATTTTTATGGCTAGTACTTGGGCCATGTTTGAAAGACTGTACGAATACCTCAGTAGGTAGTAGCGTTATGGACGAAATACAAAAAAGGATTTTTAGAACTCCAACATTTTGACTTATTTTAAGTGGGATTGCAGTAAGGATTTTTAAAACGGGTCTACAGGCAAAATACAGAGCAATATATTAATTTTTGTTGTTTTGCCTCAACGCCAATCAGAGGAGATTTATCTATTTCGCTACGTGTTAACAAACAGGGTTTCAGGTATTGCATTCAAACTGTTTTCATAAGGACAAAAACCTTACCAATACTTCGGGACCACTTGAAAAAAAGTAAGAGCTTGAGTAAAAAATGATGAAATTTTAAAAATAAGTGCTCCCCAAAATTTGAAAAAGGATTTTTGAACCTAGAGGAAGGAGCTAATCCACACATCCAATATTAACATTTATTTTTAAGTTTAATAAATCGCATAAGTTTTGTTTAAAAAAACTTTAGTGTTTCATAATTGGATGTGTGTACTAGTCCTTATTGGTGTAAACAGACAGAGGGCTTGCTCAGTTTTAAGCTCATGTTGCTCACGGAAAACCTTTCATGTCCCCTGCACTAGCCAGGTGATGAAAATCAGCCGTGTACCTGAGGTCACACAACAGTGAGGATGCACTGTCGACGGCGTCCCTGGTAGGCAGTTTCAACCAAGGCGGGGTGTGAGCAACGGGGTCGGTTGGTCATCCTTAAATTGGTTTTGTGCACGTGTTGGACCACTCACTCAAAAACAAAAGACAGACTCAATGTTCTGCTATCGTGTCTTTTAGATATGTGTTGTTTAGTACATAAATACCGTCTGTCTTCGGCTAGGCTCCGGTTTAATGGCCATCTCTCCGCTTGTATGCAATGCACCCTTTGCTCAAGGGTAAAAAAATAAAATCTTGGATAGGTTCTCAAACCCTGTACCTATTTCTTAAAATATGTTTACTTTATAAACAATTTGTTTGCGAAGTGGTCTCCGGTTTAGTGGCCATCCAGTTCGACTTTGCTTGGGTGTATATGTTTTCTCAGGGGAGTAATCCCGTGTAAAATTGGTCAAAAAGGTTTTTCTCGCGTGAACCCTAAATATGTCGTTTTACCTAATCACATTTATGTGGGCAGTTTTGGTGTTTTGTGCCTTTGCACTACCGTGTAAAGTTTTCTATCTCAGTTTAAAACTCAACTCAATAAGACCAACTGTAAGTTTAAGCTTATTCCTAGAATTTAAATCCAACGGTATTGCAACACTTGCAGATCAAAGAATTATTTTAGACTCGTCTATACGAGAAAAATGGCTATATACTTTTAATGAAATTTTGGCAAATTAGGTCTTATAAAATTGATCTTAATGTGAATAAAATCCTATCGGTTTGTTCAAATAGCTATATCTTTTACGGAAATTTTGTTAATTTGTGTCGTATAAAATTCATCTTAATGTGAATAAAATAATTTCCATTTGTAAATTAATTATTATTATATTAATGAAATCAAAAAAAAATCTAATTCTGTCAAAAAAAAAATAATTTCTTTATATAGTCTAAAAGTCATAGAAGTTTGACCTATCCCTAGAATCGAAACCCAACGACCTAATTCGTTTTGAGATCCGACGGGTTTTAATCGCCAGACCTAGTTTCTTAAGGTTACCCTAGGTGACCCACAAGGAGAATTTATTTCCACGAGGGTCTGCCGTTGTCCTCACGCCTTGTTGAGTCTTTTTTGACGACATACGAGAAGTTTTAAGTCTCGTATGCGCCGCTAAATTAAAAAAAAACATTTTTGACACACAGGGGGTATAATGTCCCTGTGTGCCGTTTACATATATATATATGGTGACACACAGGGGGTATAATGTCCATGTGTGCCACGGCATGCATTTTAAACTGAGCCCGCAGGGGATTTTGTGTCCCTACGAGCTCTCGGTCGTTCGCGGTAGTGTTACAGATAAAATAGCATTGTTAATAAATTAAAAAAAATAAAAAAAACTTGTTTAGACTGCTTTGTGTTTGTTTCTGACTGCATGCATATGTAGTTGCCTGTAGCAGCACAACGGTGAAAATGAAATTGTACACGGCTGGCAGTTGTGTCGTTCTACAGTAAGTAAATTTGTGTTATAAATGTTTTTGTACAAAAAACAATAGCAGGTTCCAGAACAACAACCTATAAGTGCACAATATTGAAACATATATTTATAAATAATTGTACAATGCATATACGTATATATAAGTGAACTGTGTATATGTATATAGATATATGTACGTGTATGTATTTTATACGTATGCATTGTATATGTGTGATGTATATCCCAGCTAGTCCAAACCCCGAAAATTATAGCCGGGGACTTGAGCCGGGGGCCGTGCTCGCCCGCTGGGGGTGCCGGATTTTTCACGGGGGCCCAAAAATTTTTTTGCCGGATTGTGTTGCGTTTAGACGTTTATTTCTCTCAACAGGGGGGTTTGAGCCGGGTACCCGAATCTTTGTCAGGTTGTAGGAGCCGGGGGTACATAAGTGTTGCCGGGGACAGCTAAAAATTCCGCCCCCACTTTGGATTAGCCAGATATCTGTATATAGCATTTTTATGC
>JASANE010009282.1:0-35984 GCA_030248225.1 Trileptium ribeirensis | reverse complement strand
TTCTTACCTCCATTTAAAGTCTCCGAATATTTAGGGAGCTTCCCATTTCATGCGGAAAATTTTTATTTATCTTATGAGACATTCAAGATAACGTGTGTGCAGCGTGTCACACCACGGTCCCACAGTCAGCCGTGACTATAGCCAATAATCCGCTAGTGTCACTGTTGACACTCAATGGACCATGACAGAGTGTCACAGCAGACAATTTAATTTATCACCAGTAGGCAGGAGCGATTATATAAAAATTGTCTAAGAGTATCACGCGGGAGTCCGTTTTGCTCAAACTCAGTATTAAACGGGTTTAAATATAGTCACTCTCGGCTACAGGGGATAAATTAATTGTTCGCTGTGACACTCTGTCATTGTCCATTGAGCGTAAACTGTGATATTAACAGATTATTGGCTATAGTCGCGGCTGACTGTGTGACAGTGGTGTGACACGCTGCGCAGACGTTATCTTGAATGTCTCATTAGATGCTGTGTCTATTAAAATAGACGCACACTTGCTTAAAAGTTCTCGTGTCCTAAAATATCTCAGGAAACTTATGAAGTTTCTGGTTTCCCAAAAATTTTTCGGATAATTTCATTAATATTGGGAAAAGGAAAACCTGAAAATTTACCAGGAATCATTGAGAAATGTCTCCTTACAACAATCTTGTCCGAAAATTATGTGAAAAGGGAAACCATGGGCACCCAGAAAAGTTCAGAAACTGAAAAAGTTTCATTTCACCTTTTCCCAAATTTCGCTACGGATCCTGGTTTTACCGTTTTTTAAAATTTATAAGTTTGACATATTTTCCAAAATTTGCTAACGGTAAATCTCTCAACATTTTGCACAGAATTTGCTAACTAATCTCTCAACATTCTCGTGTCTTAAAATTTTATGTAAGCAGCCACAGAACTGAACAAAAATTGCGCCTGTGTCTATTTTACTGGAAACATATGTGTAAAAATTTTGTCACGTAAAATGGGAATCCCCTGCAGTAGACATGGTCCCAGCTCAGTAGACGTATTTTCTGTGGCCCCATACACACTGTAAATGGTTGGCACGTTTTCAGACATAAAGGATTCAAATGGCAACAATGATGATATTACTCCAAAATCGTCATCGCCAAGGATAAATACAAAAACAATGTTTTCGACAAAGGGTGAAGTTTTATTGGCCCGTATGATGTATGGCTTGAGAATGGTTTAGCTCTTTTAGCTGAAGTTTTAATGACACATGTGTCCATCATAACGTAACATGGTGGCGAACAGGGTAATTTGACTCAAAACTCTACTGTGTACAGTACGAAACATTATGTGGGATACCTGCCGAACTAAATGTATTTGGCAAAGTAGTAACAGGATTAATTTCCTTTATTTTGGTCAAAATAAAATTTAAGAGATTAAGTTCTTACCATCAGTAGCTTTGCAAAATTTGATGTATTTAACTAAAGTCATCGCATTGCTAGTAGCTTTATGAAATGTATGCATGGTACGATTGACACCACACAAGGTAGTTATTTACAAGTGAATGATGGGCCGAAAATAAATTTAGCGCCACATTTAGCGTTTGCAACAATGCAGTGGAATTAGATTGCTGGCGTCGGCTTTCGGTTGTCAAGTATTGCACGATATACAATTACTTCAGGGTGTATGAGGAACCATGAATTTAGCCATAGTGTATAATTGTACCTCAGTGCTTGATCTATGTCACATTCGGAAGCCTGCCATTTTGTGTAGTCAAATATATATGTACTTGTTTCAGATTTACCATTATCTTAAAATTACCCTTCAAACCTGACAAATTTATGGATTCCCAAAAATATTACGGCAAATTTCGGTAATGCTGCGAAAAAAACTTTGGGAAATTTCTCGTTTTCTCTAAAGTTACTGAAAAATTTTGGGAAAACAGAAATATGAGAACTCAGGAAAAATTGAAAAGTTGAAAAGCCCTGACCCTGCCTATTCTTTGATATGGTTGACCTGAAATGAATTAAACTTTTCAGGTGTGAACAATTTTCAAATCGCTTAGACCGTTCTCAGCCGACAAATTTTAAAGCCGGATCGGATCGTACAGGTCTTCATCTGTACCACTCTTCGAATATATATGCATATAATATATTGCGTTAATAGATGAGTTTTCGATATATAATCGCCAGAAAACCCATTAAAAATGAAAAAAGACTAAGACTATTCCAAAACACATTGCCCTTTTCATCACGTGTCAAACTATGGAATCCTTTATTCTTTCTTTAGTGAGAAAAACATGGCAACAATTTAATTTAGAACATACGAATAATTTTCGCCAGCGTCATGGATCGAATGTTTTTTTGATTGCAATAGGCGGGCGCACAAAACTGCTATTTTGGAGCTGTTGGTTGACAAATTTTTAGTTAACCGTTTTAATGCCAAATTTAGTTTGTGCATCGTGCAATGTTTGATAAATTCAATGGATCAATTCTGGTTTGTTGACCACTGAGCTATATTAAAGCTGTTGCTTGGTTTCTTAAGGAACCAAGCAACAGCGTGAAAATAACAATGCACGCACAAACGTACTGCCAATTAATACAAGACGTCCCAGTATGCGCTACAGTCAATTGACAGAGTTTACCAGCGCGTTAGTATTATAAATGTGGTTTTTCAATGACTTTTCGGTTTCATTTTTAGGTCTTAGGGTTTGGTTTAGGCTTGGCAAAGGTTTTTTTTTTTTTTTTGTAATTTATTGATTGTTTTGTTTTCTTTTTTTTTTTTTGTTTGTTCTTTTCTTTTTTCCTTTTGTTTTGGTTTTTTTTTTTTTATTTGCAGGAATCCATTGCGGCGAGATGTTTTATATATTTTAATAAATTAAGCAGCCATAACTAAAAACAAAAAGCTGAAGAAGAATATCTTAGTAGTGTGTTAAAAGAGCTGCAATAGTAGCTCTTAAAAAAAGGATATTAAGGGTATTATTTCCGTTAGTTAAGGGTTAATTCGTACCATAGCATAAATTCGTTAATTTTTGGGTACATGTTGTAGCATTGCTATTAGATTTAGCTAACCATAGCACTTAAACATCTCCTTGGATTGACGTGCATATATTTTTTTCATAGAAGGAATATATATTTATAATATATTCTTTACAGTTGTGAAACAGAGCGAGTGAAGAGAGCGAAATTTCATGTGTGGGCGCCAAGGGGAGAAATTCTAAGCATTTTTTGTCTGTCGGTGTCACTGATAACTCATTTGCTGGTGGATATATTTTGGTAAAATTGTTTCCGATAGCAAATGTTGTGATGATGTGGCCTTCAGTTGAACGCAAACAGCTTCGATCCCATATTTCGTGACAAAATGGCAAAACCGTGTTTTAAGGGTTGTTTTGCCAAATTTGGCCATGCGGGTAACAGTGTTTCGTCTTAGCCCATATCTCTCGACAAAGACTTCAATCGAAAAACGGACACCACCATAGAATAGCATTGCTGAAGAACACTTTTTGTAGGATAACTTCCTTGGCCGCTGCGGGCTTGAACATGGTTTGTCGACTCTGCTAGAAATACAAATTTTTCACATTCCCGCACATAGTTTCATGTTTTGCCTTACAACGTGTATATTTTGAATTATATATCTTAAGTTACGCTACATACGATGGTTTTCTTTATCTAGATTCCAACTTGACTATACTATACCTTTTGATAAGGTTTCATGTGTTTCAAGGCCAACGAAGTGGATTTTCAAAATGCAGTCTGTTTTCATTTCTTTGGTTCTGTATTGCGTGCAGGGCTTCAAGGGTGGTCTATAGAGTTGGTTTTTCGACTCGCTGAATACGATGGTTTGGTTATCTAGAGCCCAGCGTTAATATTTCATTTTTCATAAGTCTTCATGTGGACCTGATGTGGCTGTGCGTTTTTGCCACGAGCCGGGAACTCTGTGACTGCATCCTGCCGTAGGTGCACACATCTTAAGGCAAATGATGCATAAAACACAAAGCCTGTTAGAAGCGATTAACATAAAGACAATTATTGTTGAAACCATGCTCAATCACTTTCACCCACGCTTGCGAGAAACTAGTGCTAAAATATTTGCTCATACGTTGTTTCCCGCCTGTGGGTTTTGTCGGCCTGCCCCGTCGTTGTGGCTGTTTCTGCTTCTTTGTGTTTCGGTTCGTTTTTGGGTTGTGGCTTTTCTGCTCTTCGCGGTCTTTTGGGGTGTCTTTGTTTTTTCCGCTGTTGGTGTTTTCGGTTTGCTTTTGTCCGTGTTTTTGCGGTGTTTGGTGGTTTTGGTTTTTTGGCGGTCTTTGTTTCCTTGCCCTTTTTCTGCCTTTTTTTGTTTGGGGTGTCGGCCTGTGTCTGGTGTCGCGCCCTGTGTTCGTGCTGTTGTTTGTTGTCGCCCCTGGTGTGGTATGCCCGTGGCTCTTCCCTGTGCTTTCTCCCGCGTTTTAATGCCCTAAGATGTCATATTCGAGATTACGGTTATCACTAACTGCCACCAGTGCAATATCAAGACATAGTGTAATCCTGAGAATTAGGGCAAATTTTAAGGCTTAACTAAAGGTTAAAAGGGTAAGCAGATGGTGTCCTATACGTAGTCAGGCTATTGCTGGAGACTCATATTTAAAAGGGCGTTGAGCAAAAATGTTCCAGTATGTAGATGATGTCACGCAGTGTAGTTCTTTTATTCGCTTTGCTAGGAGCCTTGGCGATAACAAATCATAATTCAATTCAAAATTCACTATATCAAATCGAGTAAATTATTCACCAATAATACACAACGCCAAGAGGCGAAAAACGATACCCTGTACCGTGTGGCAGTATATATTAATAACAATAACAGATAGATAGAGGTATATTTATAATAAAGGATAATTGAGAGGGAAATTTAGTTGAAATCATAAAATGGGAAATTTTGTTGAAATTGGGTTGGAAGGTGGGGTTTGGATCAGAAAAAGTGGATAGCGGTTGAAGGTGAAATTTTGATATATGAAAAGGTAGGTAGGGGAGTTGAAATTATAAATTTGATAAGTAAGAATTAAGTTTTGGGTAGATGGGAGTTGTTTGAAAAATGGGAGAAATGGGGAAGAAGTAGGAATTTAATAAGATGTAAAATTTATAAAAAGTAAAGAAAGGGGGAAACGGTAGGTTAAATATATAAATATATATGGTTAGTTAAAAAGGATATTAAAATTTGAAATATAATAGTTTAGTTTTGGCGGAGAGAGGGTAGTTTGAATTTTGTTGGAAAAAGTGGGAAATTGAGGAAAAATAAAATTAGGTTAAATTTTGGCTTTATTGAAAAAAGGGGGGGTAAATATGAAATAAGAGTTAGAAAAGAGGGTATTTGAAAACAAAAAGTGTTTTTGACTAGATTTTAAATGTCAAGGTGAATTTTAGGTATAAGAATATTTAGGGTAATTTAAGAAATTATATGGGTTTAAACATATTTTATATATATGAATAAGCATATAGCTAGTCGCAATGTGTAACAGACACTTAGCTAACTAGTTCTACGTAAATATAAGTGCTGTCAAGGGTTTCCTCGGCTAGATGTGGTCCAAACCCTTAAAATTGGGTTTTTCAATTTTTCACTTACTTATTGGTCCCTAAAACATCTATCTTAAGTTGTTATTTCTTAAAATTTTGTTTTCTTAAAATGATCTTAAGGTGAATTATGACGAATTAATTTTATCTTATGACGAATTCTTCGAGATGCCCCACCGACAACTAAGGAGACATGACCGCAAATTGTTTGTACAGCAGTGCCGAACAAACGTACGGAAACATTTTTTCTCATCCAGAGTGGTTCGATCCTGGAACGATCTGTCTAATACCACAACAATGTCACGTACCATAGACACGTTTAAAATGCAACTGAGGGGGGCGCGATAAAACGTCTACCAGACTCGCGCTCCTAAACCATCTGAAGGTATGTTCTTTTTGCTGACCTAAATTTGCATAATTTTGCTTAAGTTCGTAAGCTTAGCTAACCTATATTTAAGTTTTAATTTTTATTTTCGTCTTGTTTGGAATGCGAATAGAGCAGTCGTTTGACTTTCGGATCAATGTGCATACACACTTTAGTTTTAACTATGAATGTTGGTTTTCCTATGGAAGGTTATTTAGCTAGTGTCTGTCAGCACTAGCCTATGTTTGATATACGGAACTGGGATGCGCTTATCAGAATATAGTTTGATTGTTAGTTAACGTCGAGGAACGGTACCGGCTTTGTATGCTTCTAATTTTTTAGAGTTTTATTGTTATTTGGAGCCTCCCGCAAAGAGTTGCGACCTGGATAGAGCTTGATCGAGAGATTGCGAAGCTTGGCGGACTGAATAGCTAAACAAGAAAGACCTATACTTGGCTTCCGTAATCATTGCAAATTAAGATCGATTCGCTGCAAACCAAAATGAAATCGGTGCAAATCAAATACGATCCGATGTAAACACAGATCAATTTGACGCAATCCAAAGTCAGTTCGGTGTAAATAAAGAACGAACTGTCCTATACCAAACGCGATTCGGTGTAAACTAAGATCGATTCGGTGCAAACCAAAATGAAAATAGTGCAAATCAGATACGAACCAGTGCAGACCCAGATCAATTTGGGGCAAACCAAATACAATTCAATGCAATTCGAAACCAATTTGACGCAAATCGATACCATATCAATGCAACCCAAACCGATTCGGTGTAAATAAAGACCAAATCGGTGCAAGTCAAGAAATAATCGGTATATATATACCAAACAAGATTCGGTCCAAACCAAGATCAATTCGGTACAAATAAAGAACAAATTGGAGCGAACTAAATACAATTCAATGCAAACCGACATCAATTCGATACAAGTCGAGATTAATTTAATGCAAATCAAATTCATCGCAAACTGAGATCAACTTGATGCAAATGAAAACCAATTCGGTGCAAACATGAATGAATCGGTGCAAGTCAAACACGAGGACGCGGTACTAGAGAGTGGTTCGTGATGATGACTGACATAAAAGCTTCCGAAAGTTTTACGAGAAATTTCACCACGCTTTTACGAGAAATTTCAGCCACGCAACCTGTTTAAGCCAACAGGAGCTGAATTTTATCGTAATTTATTTTCCACTATTCGAGGTGCCGGCTTTGAGGCTTCAGCAATTGGCCTTTCGCACTCCTGCTTGACGCACTGCATATGTTTGGCATTTTGTATTAAGACAGGGGTGCGAGCTAGGTCATGACATAGTTAGTGACATCCATTTTAGCTGGAGCACACATTCCAGTAAGTACTTCGTGCTATGCCTGAGAAAACTGTTTCCGCGTAAAGACCCTGAGACAAATAGTGTGAGCAGGGCACCTTAAAAGTCAAAAGACTTGGACCTTATATTTTTACGTAAGAATTTAGCAAAATATAATCAATGAATTTGTTCTTGGTGCCGTAGTTCGATGTACGACAGTGTTTGGTGAGGAGGTTGAAGGAGAAGTCATGGCCTACGAGCAAAATTTTGGTTTCGGGAAGTAATGGTGATATTTGGAATCTTAATAGAAATTTAGTTGAAATAATTTTGAAATATATATAACAGAAAAATGAAGCTTTAATTGAGAAGAAGTATATATGTATAAAGTATAGTATATTTTAATTATGCATGGCATATTTAGCTGATATAAAACGTACGTATCTAACGATAGTTTAACATAATCAAAGTTTCACACTAGACGTAGGCGTTGATCAAAGAATATGTTGACGCTTACTGTGGGATAGAATTTTAGTAGGTATTGAGGTCGAACAAAGGTAGGCCTCGACATACCATATGCCCCGGTCAATTGCACTGTAGTTGCTCTATGTGCGCTACATATGATAGGACTAATATTTTACATATACTTGACCCAACGACTGCAAATTAATGCGATTACGGAACATTGTAATTGGAAGATCTAAAGCATAAATTCTTTGGGAATTGTATATACTGTTGGCTTTTCTCAGCTACGTACATATGATAGGCGTAATATGTTATATATACGTACTTGGCCCAGCGACCGCAAATTAATGCGATTACGAAACGTTGTAACTGAAAGTTATAAAGAATAAATTATGTAGGAATGGTATATACTGTTGGCTTCTGTCAGCTACCGAGGTTATACTTGGGAATCCCACGGTTTAGACACTGGCGGAGATTCCTCCAGTTCATCTAGACCCCCTCAGTTGAAATATTGGATCCATAAACTACTGTAGCTGTTAAAAAACGTCAAATAATAAGAGTGATTTAAAGACTGATTGCAGTTGTGCATATCTGTCTAGAATGATCAAATTTCAGCAATATTTGGCTCTCCATTGAAATATTTGCTTATTTTTTACTGGAATGCGTAACAATTCGTAGATTTTATCCAACCAGCAAATAAGACGCTAATTTTTATTCGCGCAAAAATGTACCTGGGTACATGAACTTGGGGAGGCGAAAATTTACTTGGCAGCATGACTTGGACGATGTCGGGGAGGTCGACAGACCTGGGGCCTTCATCATCTCTATTTGGAGAAGCCAGTACGTGGCAATGCCGAAGAATGTAGCAATAACCTATAGAGTCTTGTTATCTCTGTAATGAATTTTTAGTAGTACTGTAGGATACTGCCAGGTACGCTGAGCAGGCCTTGTTGGCCCGGTCAGGTACTTTTATACCACTACTGAACACCAATTCTTAGGTGTGTTAGTGTCCTATTGCAATTTGAATCAAAATTTGACTTTGTAGGTCGGTGTCTGGGTAATATTTATAGACTTTCATCGTAGTTGCCAAACATTTTTCTTTATTGATAATGTTTTTATAATGTAATTTTAGAATTCTATTACCTAGCTTCTCCAAACTACCAAAATTTTACCTGGGGGAGCCGAAACTACCTAGGAGAGTGATTCTAACCACTTCCTCTGAGGGTCGCCCAGTTGAACTGGAGGAACATCAAGTACTGTAACCGCCAGACAACGTCAAAAATGTGTCATTCGGCTGGCTTGTGTATAGCTTCCATTAGAAATTGTGGTATTTAATGTTTAAAAACATTTTGCATACAAAAAACATAAATTTTGAGGTATAAAAATTTTTGGATTCAGTTGAACATAGAGGTTTCGGTTAAGTGGGGGTGGGGGACATGGGGAAAATCTCACTAACATGGAGGGGGCTTGAAAAGTGGGAGCTCCGTATCCCCACTGTTTACAGGACAGTTTGGCAATTGATTGCAATTGTGTTTATTAAAAAGTGGAAATTTTAGTGATTTTTAGTCCCGCTTGGAATAATGTGTCGACTTTTTAGTTAAAATTGGAAAACAAATTTATATATTTTTAGCACATCAGACAAAAATTGATTGCAATTGAGCTTACTAAGTACACTAGATTATATTGATTTTTGCCCCGCAAGGAATAATGTGTCGACTTTTTAGTTAAAATTGGGAAAAATTCGTACATTTTTGGCCCATCAGACAAAAATTTGGTAAATTTTAGTGAGCATGAAAGTGCCTCGCAGAAAGAACTGAGTAGGCCAAAGTTGACGTGGTGGAATAAACTGAGGAACCTTGTGGGAGGTCAAAATACAGTGGATCCCCAGGTCCCCCTATTTGGGGAAGCTAGATTACTATAATATAATATATATTGATTTTAAAGTTACGGATCTCATTGTTATTTTATATGGTTCACTTATCCGGCCTTGGGTTGCATCAAGCTACAATATGGGTGGCGAATCAGTTGGCTTTATTAAGTAGCGTGTTTGCTCAGAATGAATTGCCTATCTGTGCAGCAGTACGTATGTTAGATATTTTTATACTTCTGCTGATTACCTGTGTATCTAGCTTTTAGCGTTTCATTGCATTTTAAATCAGAATCTGAGTTTATCGATCGTTGCCTGCGTCATATTTATATATAGGTTTTCATCATATTTACCAAACATTTTTTCTCCAATGTTGATATTTTTAACAGAATTTTAGAATTTTGATTACCTGGCTTCTTCATGCACTATCGAGGACCGGGGGCACTCCGATTCAAAATTTAAAAGACCATCGAATCGTGGGCCGGGTCGTACTGATGAAGCTTACCGCCTCCCCCTCAGTTTGGAGAAGCCAGATTACTATAATATAATTGCTAATGATATCACAGTGTATAGTTTACGTATCTTATTACCATTTTCTATGATTCACTTATTAGCCCTTGAGTTACGTGAGGCTACAATATGGGTGACGAATCAGTTGGCTTTGTTAAGTAGCATGTTTGTTCAGAAAAAGTTGTTTGTAAGATTTAAGCACCGACATTATAATAAATAATGCTTTTTCCTCAAAACAGAGAAGATATATATGCAGAGTATGTATGTTGGATTCACGGTTTTTTCGCATTTTTTGTGTAAATTACGCATTTTTGAGCAACTGTTCTGCTTTTTTGACCAAGCTTTTTTTGATTTATATCTTATATTTCTAGGTCCGAGCAAATTTAGCAGCTTACATATCGACTGGATATTTTCCGCAAAATATTCTAAATTATTCCCAATGCACAACAGCATCTGCTACATCGACAATATGCACTAATAGCAACATAAACAGTTTATGTCTTTCAAGAATCCGTATAACTTGTGCTACGATTGGGGAATGAAACGTTGATTGATTAAATAAGCTTACCTAACCGTTGTAGTAGCGGCCGGTTAAGCTAGCGCCTGTAGTGAAATGCTATTACTTGTATTTTGCTTGCTTAAAATGAAATGTTTAATTAGTAATGGGTACTAGGGAACTAGTTTGAATCGATTTTAAAGAAAATTGATGTTAACAAATGTTTAATTTCAGAGCGACTTCAAATACACATACACGAGTTGTGATGAGTTCGGTGGCCGTTGGCGAGTTGCAGTGCCGCAGCCAAACGTTTGCGTCGGTGGCACACCGCCAGCGCCAGTTCGTGGAAAGAATTGTAGTAAGTGAATTCGAAAATGGAATATTGTCCTCGACTTTTACAAACAGTGGTTGCTCACATCTGATGTGACCTCAACATTGGCTCGCTCGCAAATCAGAAGATATGTTTATCGCTTCGCAGGAAATGTGATGCATGTTCGGGATGTTTTAGACATGCTCGTCTAATTGGCGCTTGGAGTGTGCAAATTCGTTCTTTCGTACGCAAAGGAATCGATGTCGTGTTTATCGTGGTTTGAAGATGGACACGGAAAGAACAAATTAGTGATTCGGTTTAACAGTGCAAAGATAGATAATGGTGATTGTAGGACTAATTTGGTTCATAATTGATCTCCGTTTTGTATCGACACATTCTTCGATATCGTAGCGGTTATGCGTTGTATTAAGACATACTATATTATTTACGCAATATATTATAATGATTAGAATATTAAACAAGATTATACATTGAGTAGAATAAAATTAGACAAAATAAAAAATTACATATCTCATATAACAACAGTCACATAGTTCAAGCGGAGAGGAGATATTGTTGTTGAGCGGAGCTCGGCGAAGCCGAGCGAAGCGTTTTTATTTTCTGTCTGGGAGTAAAAAGGTCGATGTCCGTTGGTTCGTTCGTTCGGTCCGACGGATCTCAAGAACCACTGAACGGATTTAAAAAAAACTTTTTTGTTTGAAAGTTTATCATGTCAGAGTGTGCACCTGATATTTGGGATTAAAAAATTTTGAGCGGTTAATTAGTAATTAGTTAATTTTATGTCGCTAAAAAGAGAATTTTGCAATATTTGTGTTATTTATTGAAATAGAGTCGTTTCGATCAAACCATTATAGGGTTTTTTGGGTCGAAGAATTCAAATATAATATTTTTACCAATGATAAAGCCCTATGATCTATGCAATGTAGTTACAAGAACATAAAATTGAGTACATTCGTAATGCCACAGCGCAAGCTCCGCTCACAAATGTAGTTCCACTACCGACTAGTTTTAGTGTATTATGTGCCTAATCAAACCCCCATTTTGACCAAACCCTGCAATGTAAATATCGACAATAGCCGTATGCGGCTTAAAGGTACATAGAGTATATATAAGTTGCTCTACAGAAGATACCAAAACATCAATATAGCCGAACGGTTTCTGAGATAGTGCCGTTTTGGAACATTTTAGTTCTCGTAAGCCCAAACAAGAATTCGTTTTAATTCACCCTGCAGCGTAAACAGTTAAAATAGCAATATAGCATAATTAGATATGCAGAGGAATAACCTCCACAAAATGAAACTAACATAACAACTAGTCGGTAGTGGAACTACATTTGTGAGCGGAGCTTGGGCTGTGGCATTATGAATGTGCTCAATTTTATGTTCTTGTAACTACATTGCATAGTGCTTTATCATTGGTAAAAATATTATATTTGAATTCTTCGACCCAAAAAACCCTATAATGGTTTGATCGAAAGGACTCTATTTCAATAAATAACACAAATATTGCAAAATTATCTTTTTAGCTGCATAAAATTAACTAATTAGCTAATTACTAATTAACCACTCAAAATTTTTTTAATTCCAAATATCAGGTGCACACTCTGACATGATAGGCTTTCAAACAAAAAAAAGGTTTTTAAAATCCGTTCAGTGGTTCTTGAGATCCCTCGGACCGAACGAACGAACGGACGGACATCGACCTTTTTACTCCCAGACATAAAATAAAAACGCTTCGCCGAGCTCCGCTCAATAACTCCCATATAGCTCGTGTGGTTGCGGACATATTGTCATTTTGTGTACTTTAGGTCTCAAGTCTCGTTTAAAATTGTCTTGATTAAAATCCTGTATCCTGAGAAAGCTGAGTAGTAAAGCATTATAGAGGTTTATTTAATCAATATTATAAACTTGTTTCACCAAATGGAGGGGCATGTATTACGACTTCCCCTGGTTCGTGCCCCCAGATAAATTTTAGCTTCTTTAAACTACCAAAATTATACCTTGGGGCATGAGCTAGGGGTCGCCCAGTTCGGAGCTAAGGAGAGCCGAAAATACCTGAGGACAGTTCCCGGCAGTTCATCGGAGAGATCCTCAGTTGAATTGGGTGAACATAGAGTACCGTAATCATCAGAAAACGTCAAAAATGTCTCGCTTGGCAATTGAGTGGAGTTTTGCTTACTAAAAAGAGGAAATTTTAGGTAATTTTTAGCCGGGCACAGGAAATTTGCGGATTTTTAGGCAAAATTTGTAAAAATTCTCATACATATTTTTTATCCCATCACACAAAAATTTGGTAGTTTTAATGGTGCCAGAAAGTACGTAAGGGCTTGAATTGGGGCCTAAATTTGACTGGGGAGAGGTCGAAATACCTGGGTTCCCCCAAGCTCTCTATTTGGAGAATCGAGTAAATTTTGGTCTCGTCAGTTCATACCAACAGGTACTTTCCTTCGGCACTAAAAATTACCAAATTTTTTTCTCTGATGAGCTAACATTACACGAATTTCTCCCTATTTTGGATAAAAAAATCCCAATTTCCCCCTTCGGGATTAAAACCACAAAAATTACCCCTCTTAGTAAGTACTAGTCGGTACTGGAACTACATTTGTGAGCGGAGCTTGGGCTGTGGCATTACGAATGTACTCAATTTTATGTTCTTCAAATAACTACATTGTATAGGGCTTTATCATTGGTAAAAATATTATATTTGAATTCTTCGACCCAAAAAACCCTATAATAGTTTGATCGAAACGATTTTATTTCAATAAATAACACAAATATTGCAAAATTCTCTATTTTAGCTGCATAAGCTTAACTAATTAGCTAATTACTAATTAACCGCTCAAAATTTTTTAATCCCAAATATCAAGTGCACACTCTGACATGATAGGCTTTCAAACAAAAAAAAGTTTTTTAAAATCGGTTCAGTGGTTCTGGAGATCCATGAAAGACGAACGGACATCGACTTTTTTTGCTCCCAGACAGAAAATAAAAACGCTTCGCCCGCTCCGCTCAATTATGACTCTTTTGAGGTTTTCTGACAGTTACAATACTTTATGTGCTTTCCCCAGTTCCACTGGACGGACCCCGCAGATGAACTTGGGAAATCGCCCTAGGTTTTTCGGTTCCCCAAGTTCCGAACTGGGCGTACCCCCGTATCATGCTATCAGGCATAATTTGGTAGCTTGGACAAGCCAGATAAAGTGTTATAGATCCGTAGTTGCCTAATTTGACTCAGATAGACACTGTATTCACTCAATGATTGTGGAGATACATAAATATCATGGTTTCCAGACTCCTTCGAAACCCATCCGAGCCCCTTATGCCCGCTTTTCCAGGGAAGTTGTTAGAATCGGGATGAGTACTTGAAAATTTTAACGTCGTAGACAAAGTGCAACAATTACGTTCGGTATTCAACGAATTGGGAGCTAGTTTTTATTTCCTATTGTAAATATTGTGAAACAGTGTATGCCTACATATCGTTCTTTATGCATGAGTTTCTTATTTTACGAAAATCGAGGCAAAACAACATTAAATTTCCTAGAAATCATATGTAAATGCTCCTGAAAATCGTGATTAGTTTTGGGCAGGCAGCCTGTAAACGGTACAAAGAGGGGTTTCAGCTTTCAAATGAGCTATGGCTCGAAGAATCAGCCAGAAAAGTAGAGTTATGTGTGCCACCCTAAGAACCCAGTACGGCCATTGTGCAATTTTACCACTATTTTAGCTAGTAAGAATTCTTTGCTTCGCTCGTATTACTCAGTACACTCATAATTCAATTAATAATATAATAAAATAGAAAGATCTTTAAATAGTGTTCATCGGGTCCGCAAACATACGACTACTCTAAATCTGGTCATAATATAATCATTGAAAATTTCTGTCTTTAAAAAGTTTATCTGTGAAGTTATCTTAGAAAATAAAGATGACCATGAAAATTTAACATTTTGACGTTGAAAACGTATCCATTTTAAGCATGAATTAGGTTTCATATTTTAAAATATTGTCCACTGTAGACACGATTTATACATTTGTAGTTAACTTTTAAATCATATAAGGCTAAACTATAATTTTAGCGTTCTCGTGCGATGCGGGTCAATATCTAAACATCGACGCCCAAGCGTGCAAAAAGTGTGCAGCCGGATCGTTTAGTCTCGGGGACGGAATGTTGTACGACGATTGGGATGACCGTCACTTGCCTTCCGGATTCGTTGTCACCGTTCGAAAATCAGGCATAACTCGATTTCTAGAGTCAGCTGCTGGACTGGCTGACTCGAGCAGCGGCTCTGGAGGCCTTGGACAACGCGATAGTCCAGGATTGGTTCCCGGTAAAATGAATTGTACGGGGTACGTAATATATACTAATCTTTATTTTAAAAATCCACAGGCCAATATACAGAGCGCATGCATGTGTATAGATGTTGCTCTAATGTGTCATATTAGAAACCCCATTCGACAACAAGTACAAATGGATTCTCCAAACTGGATCAGCTTTGCTGTTTTATGATCAGTCCAGGTTCGCATAGTTTATGCCACGGGTAATTCTGGGTTCCTCATCCAGGTACTTATTCTGCGGCTAAAAACTAGCGAATTTTTTTTCTGTTGGTCAAGAAATGATTGATTTTTCATGTTTGTTTAAAAATAACTAATTTGCTATGCGGGTCCAAAATTTTTCCCTACTAGATATCAATAATAATTATAGTATATCTATAAGTTCCGCAAACAGTGGAGCATGCTTATTTTGAAAATGTTGTTACGTGGAAATTTTTGTTTGGTCCAGACCAAATTGGCTATACTAAAGTAAAAGTTGATTTGGAAAGAATGTCTCTTTTATGCATTTTTTATTTATTCCGAGGGGTTTCGGTCTCAGCACACTCTAATGTAGTTTCATCTGTCTGATAGTTACAGTATTTTAACATCTCCCTGCGAAATTACGGCCTAGCTGTGAACTGTGGGAAATATCAGCTAATATCTATGTGTCATTTTGATAGTTTCGAAACGCCATGTATATATTAGAAGTATTAACAAAACCCAGTACCAACATAACAAACGTTGATGTTGCTTTTGTAATAATATGGAATTAACTTATATATTGGGCAGTCCACAGCCTTTCGAATAGTTGGGGAAATTTTGGGGGCATGTTCGTTGTGCGGTAAATTTCAAATGGGGGAGGGTCAATTTCGTTTAAACGTGTTAAATATTTTCCTACTTTCACGAAGTTTTACTATTGTACACACATTTTCAGGCTATAAAACGACGTTCTACAATTTGAATTAATCAATGATTTAACATCATGTATAGAGAAAATAAAAACATTTTGTATGGAGAAAGCATCAATTTACAGAAATAAAAATGTTTGGGTTTGTTGAACATGTGGAGTTTCGGCTGCATGGGGGATGGACATGGAGGAAAATCTGACGAGCCTGGGGATGTGGAAGTGGCGTTACCCTACCCACTGTGTCCAGGCCACATTATACATATTTTTCAGCAAAGCCTTGGAAAATTATCTGCCAATTATCCTCCGCTACTTCCACTTCTTAATTGGAGGACTCCCAATCATGCCAATAGCTGTAATTATTTTATACGTTTGGGGATGCCAAATCTCAGAAGTATCATTAACAAGCACCGATACCGACGCAACAGACTTTTTCGTGTGAAACAGAGAATGCTGGTTTTTCCGAAAAGTGGTGGTGGATAAATTTCGAGGGTGTGTTTATTCTCGGAGGAAAATTCAAAGTGGGGTATAAGAATTTGATCCACATATTACGTATTTCTATATTTACATGGAATTTTAACTGTCGTATAAATAAATACTTTCAGTCTATAAAACGACGTTTTACTTTAGAAATAGTGGTAATGTTTCAAAACATTTTGCATACAGAAAACAAATTTAGACATTAATAAATTCTGAATTTAGTTGAACAAGGTTGGTTTCAGACCAATGCATGCACGAACATACGGGAGAATCTCACGAACACGGGGGATTTTTAGAGTATGAGGTTCCCCCACTTGTTTCGTATGACAGGCCAGGAATATTAGTTACTTGTATTGCAGTAAAGCTTTGGAGAATCAAATGTTATGCAAACACATCAAAATTATAGATGAAAATGTAGCTGCATGTAGAAAAAATGCCGATAGTGCTTACGCTCGGACACCGCAAAGTTGACTTACAGATTTTGTTCTCATGCTTCTTAGCTATAGGTACAGCCACAGATAAGTGCAATATAATCGATTGAAATTTTGTTCGATTAAGATTAAATGAAATTTCGATCAATTTTGAATAAACCAAATTAGAATCGTTTTCGATTGTAGCACTATCAGATATATTTTAAATTTATAAAATTTAGATTGAACAAAATTTTTCGATCGATTGCGATTTCGATTGTTTTCAATTGTAATTATTTTCGGCTGTGAGTGAATGTTAATTGTTATGCTGTTTCAGTTGGCTTAATAACATACAATTTATAATGAAATAGTAGATCCACAGAAATATTTGCTTTCATCCACTTGTATAAGAGTGATACTTGTATAATGTGATACTTTATCCACTTGTATAAGGTGATACCAAAAACTACAGTCAAACTAATATATATTGTTTTAACTCAATTTTCAACGTACAAACTATCTGGAATTCAGTTCTTCTCAATCTATACGCAGACTTTTTCGTACTAGACCTGACAATTAATAATCAGCTTAGTGTTTATAGGACATAATTAGTTATTGGTAATACGTAAAATAATCCTGATTATCATATTGTTAACCACAAAATTACAAAACATATTTCATAAGATCGAACTATATGTTTATTGTAAATTATCGGTGCATTGCTCGCAAGTCGAGTATAGTAAGGCGACTGGTAGATATTTTATAAACAGAGGCTAATGCGCTGTCATTGCTTATGATAAGATTTATTTTAAGTCGATGGCGCCATAAAGCTGAGCCACCGTATGATTCTCTTAAGCGGGCGCTGCTAACTTGACTTTACGTAAGATGAATCTAAGAGACTATCGGATGTGGTGGTCTAGTTGTCTCTTCTTTGATGTAAACTTGATGTTACGAACTGTAGGATTTGAAGTATAACCGAGTTCCATAACAAGTACTCCGAACGCTAGGTTTAATCGATTCAGTGCTACCAAGATTTTTTGTAACCTGACAGGGGTATGCATGTTAGTATTAGAATATATTAGACTACTCGATACTTCTTAAACATTAATGTTTGACAACTACAGTAGGATTGATTTTCCTTAGTAGTACCAAAATAATTTTATTCTGATGCGAAAGAATGGTAACACATAAAAGGTGTTTAAATTTGACAGTTTTTGAATGTGCGAAATATTCATATCTTGTTTCATTCTTGAGATATTATATAAGTATAATGTTTCAAGCGGATGTTAGAGAGGATATTTTATAATTATTGTTGGAAATACTAATTATCTATAATTTATTTACAATTTGTTGTGGATCATGCTGTATTGGTTCACATATTTTGCTGCTGAAATTTTGTGACTCTAACTACAAGGTAGTATTTTAAATAAAGTTATTATTGCACTTACCTCTCCTTTTCGTTCAGCAAGCAAACAGGAAATCATTCTGGTGTTTGGTACTGTTGAGGGAAAATGATACAATTTAGATAACTTAACTTCAACATCAAACATTGCTAGTGTTTTCCTTAAATGACTGGAAGCCATATTCACGAGCCGCTCCGTCAATATTTTTTTATTTTAGATGTGGTTGGTGGACCAATGACGGCTATTTGATTTATCGTGCTTGTCCCGGTTGCGAATCGACACTTAGCTTAACGACGAAGATTGTTCGGCCTGGAAAAATCGCGTTTAGATATCATCATAGCGATCAATCATATTTGTTTAAATTTTTCGTAAGTGTGATGTAGTTTCCAATTTGGCTGCCATTGGGCGCTACCTTCTTTAACTGTTTTATTGTGGAAATCTATTCACAATTATTGCCTGAAACGCTGGCCCCTCCATTGAATACAAAATTTGTGAAGAGTTTGGATCGAAATCAGGGCACCGGATTTTTTGCTAGGGGCATAAAACGAGGGGCTCTTAGAGATTGAAAAAAATCCAGTATTTTTCAATTCTAGTTTTGCTAAAATCGCCAATAAATCGTTTCTTAAACAATGCCATGACGTCAATGGGTTTAAACGAATTTTTAGATGATAAAATTATGGTGTTATTTATTTTGATGTTATTTATCTTCGAACATAATTTTGGTGGCTATTTTGTCAGTTTATTGCTCCAATTGGGTATGCGTTTTAATACCTGCTGAAAGTAAAAAAATTGCCGGGGCGCACTGAAGCAGAGGCTGAAGCACAAATGCTTGTATCCCAACCGTAGTTTGGAGGGCCTGCACACTAACCAATTTCGCTCCGTTCCCCGCGCCGTGCATTACTGGAGTAACGTAGTCTCATGTTATTTAGTAGAAAACTTGGTTTCTCTGAAGGAAACAAAAAACGCATACTGCTGTCTTTGTCGAAGGTTGTATTTATATTGATAACTGATAATTGTCCGCACATTTAACAGTAAATGTAACATATCATACCAACTTATCAGGAACACGGTTCTTAGCTGAATTGTAGGATTCTGCTTAACTTCAACATATATTGATGGTCATGATTGATAGACACACTGGGTGGTGCTTCATTTTGGCGAATTAAGATAAAAAACTGGAAACAGTGTAAAGTCCTCAAGTTTGCTTATGGTGCGCTGCTCTGTTCGGTAACGAAATAAGTGGGTTTGAGCAAGCCATATCGTGCCATGCATATCAGGCAGGCAAGTTCAATTTGACCATATACCTCAACCATCTCAGTGTACTCAACAGCTACCAAAACCACCCGAGCATGGCGTTGTTTTATTAATGCAAGGATAAGATGAACAATTCCCACAGGTTCACAGTGAACTAATAACACCGGCGCAAATTGCATTCAGGCACCTGCTTGAGAAAAGCTAATATTATTTTTATGAATATAAAAATAAAATGTTGAATGATATGTCGTCTAACATAATGGATCTCGGCAAGCTCCGAGGGCGTCTTTGTCGTTTATCTGCAGCATGTGCCGACGCAAATATACTCAAAGTCGTCATCGACCTGCTGTCCGACGCCGCACCGACAACTGTCGATAGGGAACTGAGTTCCAGAACTACCCCGATTAGTCAATCTTCAGTGAATGCCGACAATGACAACTCACACATCGCAAGCGATGCAGCCACATGCGATATTGGCAGATCGTCAGATGAAGGATACCAGTTAGTGCAAAGTCGACGACGACCCCGTCAATGTCACGACAAAGAAACACGAAATGCAAAGGACTCTAACGACGGCGATCAATCGTCTCAATCACGTGATGTCATCGAACCGGCTCCTACGCGTCAAAACAATCACAAGCGTTCTAATCACACATCACAGCATAAATCTGATGTCAACCAGGACGTTCAAATTACGACGAAATTTCTCTGTCGCCTCGGGATCGCCATCAGCAGATGTCGTCGCAAAACCTTTTCCCCGTGCTCACATTTTTATCCGACGATTTCGACCCGATTTTGAGGAATCCGACGTCATCAAGCTCATGGATACAAGACAGTGGTGTCACGCCCCAGCATGTATTCAAACTGCCGACAAAGAGCAATGATTCAGCTTTCCATGTCGTAATCGGTCTTACTCTACTTCCTTCAATCACTGCTCGTTCTTTCTGGCCTGCAGGTGTTGAATACAGACGATTTATCCTCGACGATGCTGCTCGATCTCGACTGAACCTTAAGCGGCGTAACAATACAAAATTAACAACTGACATCGGTACAACCTGGAGTAAGAGCAACAACGAGGCAGCCGATAGTACCACCTCCATCGCCGACAACGACAATATTGCCAACATCAATACCATCGACACAGTTGATGATTGTGCAACATGCCAGCCAACGTCACTACTCACAGCTATCGTACAATCTAGTTCTACTGTTAGCATTGTAGCACACGATTCCACCGCTTCGGACAACGAATTTAATCCACCCTCAAGGTCTCCCATAATACTTCAGATCAACCCATCGGAAACGTACAACAGAATGTGTGTCAAAAACCAGTATTGACTGCCACTAAGCCATAGCCTACAATACAGAGCTTCATCTGCAGCAATTGGGCTTCTCAACGTTAGATCACTTGCGAACAAATCAGCTGCTATCCGTGACGTTATTAATACGCACAAGTTACATTTCATAGCATTAACGGAAACCTGGATGCGTCAGGGCTGCTCCGTTGCGCTCCAGGAATGTACACCAGTACATTTCTTAAGCACAGGAAAGCCAAGATCCACTGGCCGCGGTGGCGGACTTGCTATAATCTACAGAACTTCTCTGCAATATCAGGATAATCGAAAAGTTTCACAACTCGTTTACGGGACATTTGAGTTTATGTGCGGGACAATCAAGCCAGATGGTCGACTAATAACTCTATTACTAGTTTATCGTCCTCCACAAACGTCATTGCCCGCCTTCTACGATGAATTCAATGATATTCTGACAAATATTACGATGGACCCTGCTGATGTTCTAATCATGGGCGACTTCAACATAACCTCGACTTCAGATACATTTATTGACATTCTTGGATCTTTTGTGCTCAGTCAGCTGGTCCCATCCATGACCAGGGCAATACATTGGATTTGATCATGTCGTATAAAAACAGGTGTCGCGATTGAAAGCTGTGCTATTTCCGATCACATGTTAATTGTCACCAACATTAACTGTCATATTAACACAAATAGGCACACGAAAACAATTCACTATCGAAATTGGGCGTCTATTGATAGTGGTAATTTTCAGTCAGCAATCTCTCAACTACATTTGCCCGAAAATGGCTCACTCGACGATCGCACAAACTACTTTTATGACTCAATATCGTCCATCGTAAACACGCAACTTCCACTACAATCTCGAACCGTGCAAGATCGTCCTGATGCGCCTTGGTTCGACACTGAATGCCGCCGCGCGAAGACAACGTTGCGAAGATACGAGCGCTTATGGCGGCGATCTCGTTGTTTTAATGCCAGACTTAATTATGACAACCAGAAAAAACTTTACCGAGATCTCTGTGAAAATAAATTGAACAACTACTGGAAATCGAAATTAAACGAAGTTAATAATAATAAAAAATGGATGCCATAAACGCAATGCTCTACCGTAAACGCCAAACACCCATCTCCCCTGATCGGATGGACAATTTTGCAACATTTTTTGCAAACAAAGTTACAGCTATTCGTTCCCAATTTCCTCCATTACAGCATTTTTTCCTACAGCCAATAATGACGTTTCACAATTACACCTTACTCCAACTAGCGAAGAACACATCGCTAACCTCATCAAAACAAGTAACAACAAGTGCTGTGCATTGGATATTCTCCCACCAGCTATCTGTAAGAAATTTGCTGCTACATTGGCTCGCCCAATCACCGCTCTCATCAATGAATCTCTAACGACTGGGACTGTCGGCATCCGTGAAAAAAGCAGCATTATCCACCCTCGACTGAAACGTCCCAACGCTGATGTTAATGACATGAACAATTTTCGACCAATTTCGAATATTTCCTACATTGCGAAATTGATGGAGCGGGTAGTCATGGATCAGCTGGTGTATCATATGGACATTTACAACCATCTTTCTAAATTCCAATCAGCATACCGCAAAGGACATTGTACCGAAAGTGCGTTAGTAAAAATTTGCAATGATATCCAATCAGCATTTACTAGAAGACAAATCACACTTCTAATGTGCTTGGACATGTCAGCCGCTTTTGACACGATTGATCACTCAGCACTACTTCAGCGACTATTCGTTGTCGTGGTTTGAATCCTATTTGTCGAATCGCCAACAACGCGTCCAAATTGGAACAACTTTTTCCAAAAATACAACAATGTTGAGCGGCGTTCCACAAGGGAGCGTTATCGGACCAATACTATTCAACATCTTCATGGCTCCGCTGCTTCAAATAATTATCGCGACCGGCTTCAATGTACATTGCTATGCCGACGACATTCAGGTGTATAAATGTTTCTCCGCATCTGAAGAGGCTCAGGTTGTCTCATCTGTTCAGCGCTTGTTCGTCTCTTTAAACAATTGGTTTCGCAATAATAAATTAAAACTTAATAATTCAAAGACCGGACTAATCTATTTTAGTCGTCAGCAGTATTCCGGCCAGCCAATTGATATCGACAGTGAGACCATTCGCCCTACTGACACAATCAAGGTACTTGGTGTAACCTTAGACAAAAAATTGACATTTCAAAAACATATTGCCGAGCTAGCAGGAACCTGCACATGGCAGCTAAAAGAAATAAGCCGTATTCGAAACCGTCTGGATATTGATACAACACAATCTATTTCCAGAGCCTTCGTCATGTCTCGAATCGACTATTGCAACGCGTTGTACTGTGGTCTACCTACAGTTAGTCTCTTACCACTTCGGCGTCTTCTACACCCAGCAGCCAGGATGGTATCGGGGGCTCGTCGACAGGAACACATAACACCCATCTTGAGGCGTCTGCACTGGCTGCCGCTAGATAAACGCATCCAATACAAGATTCTTCTAATTGTATACAACGCAATTACTACGAAAACGCCGCCATATATTGCTGACATTCTTACCACTTCGTCCGGACTACGACTTGCCAACGAAAGGATACTGCGGATTGATGTGGCAAGAAACAATAGCTTCCAATTTTTTGGGCCTTCGGAATGGAATAAACTGCCGCTTGCTTGCGAAGTCCAGACCTAGAACTGACTCATTTCAAATCCAGACTCAAGGCTTATTTATTTCCAACGGAAACGTGACAGGTTTGATTGAAAGATATTAACGTGTAAAACATACCTTGCACTTTTGAGACGCTTTCGCGAAAAAAGCGCGTTATAAATCCATTATTATTATTATTAAGTTGTGAACAGTTATATTGGATTCCTGTTGCTTTGTCTGTCGGAACCGAAACACGATTTTTGTCGAAGTCAGAAAAGCACTATATGTGAGTGTTGGAAAATTCAGCCAAATGGGTAGGTTTCAGAAAGACTTCGCTCATTTGGGTTCGCTTACAACAGACTTGAAATGTTTATTGTTTTAGGTTCAAAATGAACAGTGTTTTACTGATGAAGATGGTGGAATATTTGGACGTGGCGATAAATATCTTCCTGAATCCGGGCAAAGCTTTTGGAAAACTGTTCATGTGCGTAATATAGTTACCTACATGTATTTACCAGTTTTGCAGTTAAAATATATTTATATTCCTTTTGAAAAACTGTTCATCTGCGTAAAATAGTTACATGTATTTACCAGTTTTGCAGTTAAAATATATTTATATTCCATTTTGAATAAAATGGCACATGGAACCTTTCCAACAAATTTTCTACTTCTTTAAAAACCCATGGGCTTTCGGCTTGGAATGCGCAACTTGCTTTTCGCCTTAGCGCTAAAGCGCTACGACCAAGCCTGGGTTGGAGTACGGTCTACCCGACATGTGGCACAACTCATATTCGATTCCACTCCAACACTTGATTATATAACTAGAGGACCAGCAGCTCTATCAGTATAGCGGTGGACATCGATCGTAAGGTCACGTGTTCGAATCCTGGCCAGGGTGACTCATGCTTATCCCGCCCTTTGTTCAAAATCCTTATTAAAAATTGTTTGTAAATTTAAGTATTAAACTTTTAGTTAAAAATTGATAACTTTCTAATAAATCATGGTTCTAAACTAGGATTAATTGTGAATGAAATTCTTAGTTTCAAAATTTTAAATAAATTTGATTTACGAAAATTCGGTGTATATTTTTATGGTCTAGCTCGTGAAAAAATTAGATAAATTTCTTTCGGTAAAACTTATTTCTAAAGTTGAGATTTCTTTTAAAAATTTATCTGGTTGAAATTATTTTTCATTAAATCATTTTCTGAATACCTTGAATAAATTTTCAGTGAAACTTTACCTTATTGTCACTGAGCTCAACTGGTTCTACATTTCCATCCGTTGCAATGACAAACAAGTCATTTATGAAATGGGGTTGAATGGTGATGGGGCATATGGTTATGGCGGCATGGATATTTGCGAAATCACATTCAGATTTACATTAAAATTATTTGTTAAAATAACTCAAAAATTTTAAATTGATTTTTAAGCTAACCTGAAAAACTACTATGAATTTGAAGAAATCTTTAAAGACTGCTACTCGGTTTCTTTTTTAGAATTTAATGAATATTCGGTTTTTTCTTAAAATTTTGAAATATTTAAACGAAAAATACTTCTATTCTACGTGGAATTTTCTGGAAGCTTTTCTAAGATATCTTAAAGTATTTTGTGATATTCAATAACGTACTATAAATTTCTTTCATTGTATATTGTAATATGCTATAACGAAATTCACTTATTTCACTAAATTGATCTTTCGTTACATCAAACAGAATGACTTGCTAACAAAATTTGAATAAACTCTAGCTCAAGGATGTTATCTTTTCCAAAGCACGAGCTTATCATGCAGTGAGCGCCATGCAGCGCTACTAAGAACTTTACATTAAATGAAACTAACATTGATTCTGAAAGAAACAATTTCTACAATACGTTTTTCCTTAAATTTATTACTGAAAACTAGCTTCTTAAGTCGAAACCCTTAAATCTTGAACCATAATATGAAGTAGTTGTGGCCATTTGCTCCTTGGGTTCGATTGGAGGTTGATTTACCATTGGTGTATCTGAACTAGACGCCACAATTATCCAAATGGAATAATTTGATGAATACTCTAGAAATATCTAAAGGTTCATAAACTGGTTTGGAAATTGGGCAAGGCAACATAAAACAATATTATCAATGTATTCAGTGTTATTGCGGCAACTTATCTTTATTCTGTCTTTGCTTCAGTTGACTCAGGCATACTATTATATGTCGACGCGTAGGATAAGTTACACCTCATCGTACTATAGACTTTTCTGCAATGCTGTTCTTAATCTAAAGGATTATATGCCTTATTGTGTTTGTCACAATTGCATTGTGGTGCTGTAACGTACTCATACTTCGAAAAATATCTGACTGGGAATTACTGCCCAGGTATACAATTACCTGATGCATGGTTTATCGTTTAAAGCAACGGCATGGTTGTGACATTTCACGGTGTTAATAATATGATATCTTGTAACCATAGAGTTTTATTATGTTTGATATAAGTTATGATTTACATGGTTTCAGTTTTGCTTCATCTGCACGGGTTAAGCGCGGCAATGTTTAACTGTTTGTCAACAATCACAGTACAATGAAACCTCAAAATTCAATTACATAACACATACTCAGAGGCTTCACAAATAACCTAATGCTTTCTTACCTATGCCCGGGAAACAACTTGTCTACCGGAATTCTGAACTTGCGCAAAACTTTGCGAAAACGTAACTCAACCGCTACTAGACCCGTACATTATTTGGTGGCATTCAGCAAAAGATTTAAATATTTTCTATTCATTTTCTTGAAAAACCTCTCTATAGTTACCATTGTTGTGGTGATGGGGCACACTCAGTCGAAAAATGCAAATCTTTCCACTCACAAATTACTGTTTGGTCGTAGTACTAAATGTTCGACGTCGTTTTATGCTGCTGCGGCATATTTCTGAGCGCACTTTATATGCTCATTGCTTAACGGTTCAGTGTTATCCGCGTTTATTAGGCGCATGCTTCGTGCTAAGTTTGCGCTCTTAAATATTAGTTGCGTATTTCTAACGAAATACGCACCTTAAACGTTAGTATGTTGACCGCGTGTTTAACACTTACACAGTACATATAATGATCATCATCATAAATATCTATTTGTTGTCAGTTTTCAGTTAAAAGGTCTTGGTAGCATATGTAACAGATCCATGGTGGATCGTTACGAGATAGATTAATCCTGATCATAGCCTAATGGACAACATTTACGGATTTTGGTCACACACCGACACGGAACTGAACGCCAAAGACAACGGTTTTGAGTGAACTCGAAGCCATTATCCCACACCAGTACATGTGCCTAAACGTTTCGTAATCGATGGTACTACTTGTGCCAATCTAGGTCATGTGTCGAACCGTTTGTACGAGACCCCATAGTCGCCTCACTTATAGTCGTTAGTCGCGGATCATGAATCTCTATGTATGACATACTCTCTATACATTTATACATTTGCCAGTACCACGGTATACATCGTTATCGTTTCCATAAATATACATATGTATATGCATCAAGATTGTGCCGTTACTGCATGATTATTGTATTATTACCGTCGTTACGTACCATACCATGTTATTTGGTCTTGCCATAAAGGCAAATATTCGTGTTTTTTTATATTATACCATTGTTACCGTATATAATTGTATTACCATGATCGTATTGGTTTGTTTGTACCTAATTTGTAGCATTGTTCTCGCTAATAATTGTATTTCCATGGAACTATACTGTTGATAGTTGCCATAAAGGCACATATTTGTTTACATGATATATATCGTCATGTAATTGACCCCTTTATAAACTGTATTGCCATTAATTTGATTATACTTTGATATTACCTTATATTGATATCTCATTTTGCGGATTGCTGTTTTACAGGCCATGTGAAACTTGTATGACCTGTGTTATTCGCGTGTAAATTATATACTTGGTGTTGGTCAGTCTTGTTGGGTAAGGTACCTGGTAGTACCCTGCCGTTTCCAAGCCCCCATTTTGATACATATATTGTATGTACATTGTTTGCAAATTATGTTGATTTTGAGTTAGTATCCTTGATTTCGTATATTCTGTGTTTATTATTTGTATTATTGACCGGGTTTGGCGAGGCACTTAGGGGTTCCTTGCCATTCTCGACCCGAAAATCGTTAGAGCGGTGGGGCTTCCGAATTTGTAGGAGACTTAGCATGATCGTACACGATAGGACTAGGAAAATTTAGTCCAACTTGGATAGAAACATTAGTCTTGACGGAATCCGTCTCGACCGTCCTCACAGGTGAGGACTTCAAACATTGGTGCCGTCCGCCGAAGCTAACAGCAAATGAGTAAAATTTATTAGTAAAACTTGACTTTTATCAATTTTACCATTGTTTGAGTTTACAAATTACACTGGAAATTAGTAAAGTTAATCAAAATATCAGCTACCAGTGTTCATTTTTACTGGCTAAGTTAGCTGATAAAATGAGTTTTAAAATATTAATTCTGAATACTCGGAATTGAGGTTCCTAACGGTTCCGGCCCATAACTCCTGAACCGTTGAGAAATATAAAATATGTATTGTGTCTGGCAGATGTATTTATAATGTAGTATGAAATTAATAATAATTTTATATTTATATATTAATTAAGTAAACATTAATAATTATATGGAGTAAAATATAACAAATTTATACGTAGATATATGGTTATATATATATACCTGTTTGAGCGGGATCGAAAATAAACTAGTTAAGTTACAGTGTAGTATATAATAAAGTTTTATTTATATATTAAGTAAATATTAATTATAAATTTATTTAAAAATATAGTTATAGGAAATTATTTATATAAAAGTCTATATATCTGTCTAGAAGGGACGTAATAATGAACTAATACATTTACTATAGTTAATATAGGTAAATTGATATAATTAATTAAATTTAATTGTTTGATAAGAGAATTGCCCGTGGATGGTTACGGACTAAAACCGTCTGCGAAACTAGGGCAAATCTTCTCGAAATGAAACGATACTGCTGACTAAGGTTTGGGACCCCGGGGTGGTTGCAAAATTTGGCGACCCCACACAGATAAATAAAATTTTAATGACCCAATAAATCAGATTGAAAAGAATGTCGTTTGAATTGGGACCGCCACCGGTAGCCGTCCCAGAATTAAAAGTTCATTGGCTGATTTAGCATGTCAGAAGTAGAAGTGTTGCCGTTTATAGGTGATTTAGTAATCGTTATCCTTTGCAGCTAATTAAGTAGGATCCACAGCATTATCGCCGCCTTTTGCTTTGCGATGGCACGGTCCATTCTGACTTTCTCTCACCCGAGATCCTGAGCGAGCTGACACTAAGATAATCACTACCAGCCGAAGTCATTCTGAACCCCCTCAGTCATTAGGTAAGGCAAAACAAATCGCGACACTCACGAAAAAAGACTTTTACATTATTTCTTTAGTTACGGTAGGAGTAGGAATTGACCATAAGTCGGCCAAGATTAATTTAATTTTCTGTGCAATAATATTAACACTAATAATATCGAAAGTGCGACACCCCCACTATGAGTCATAATTAGAACCATTCCCATCTGGAATTTTGCATAAATTTTATTGGGTTGTACCCACATGCTTGCTCTTTTAAATACGACCTTAAGGTTGAACGAACTCAACCGCGTTCGTTTGCCCGGTGACCCAAAAATGGCTCCCCTTCACCGTAAATTTCATTTGAGAATAATTCGAAATTCACTCCTGGTTTCCGTGATAAGTTTGATTCCGTGATGTGTTTTGACAAACATTATGTTGTACGATCATTGTCTTAAGACAACGATTTTATTAGTGTTTAGTAGTACTTAGCGTTAAACATATTAAAAATGCTTACTATTTGATCCAATGGATCAATCGCCAGAAATGCCACAAACATGGTCGATCATATTGCCACCAACGTCAGTTCACTGTGCAATTTCAACAAAAAATCGTTCGTTTGCCACCGTCGTCAGTTCACTGAACATTTTCCACAAAAAACGTTCGTATAATTGCCACCAACGTCAGTTCACCGAACATTTCCACAAAAAACGTTCGTCAAAAAATCTTGAGCTATAACAGAAACAATTATTGGGGTACTTTTTTGAAAATTTCAAAAACATTGCTGTCTACAATATTTGCAATAAGATTGTCTAAATGCTAAACAATAAGTATTTTGCGATGAACTCGTTATTCGGTATCGCCATGGCTATAATGTACTATAAAAAGCCAACTGTCATATCTGCCGTCGCTGAAGCTATAATACAGTATCAGACACTCCAAGTACGATGAATGAGTATCATTTTTGAGATGAATAATGCACTCAATATTCGCTGTCGCCACAGTTACAATACACTACCAAAATGTCAAGTTTGGATATTAGCCGTCGTTAAGGCTATAAGACTAAATAAGTTGATTGGGTATCAGACTATTTTAATTCTTGCATAGGGCAAAAATACGACTTTTAATCTCCATATTTGAAGAAATACCAATAAACGCTCTATATATTGCTTACCACACTTTGAGCAGCCTGTTATATTTATTATGGCGTATTTGTCTTTTTCTCCTTAAGGCGTCTCTCGAATCATCAAGATAATGTTCTATCAAGGGGATCGAAATGTAATCCAAAGGACAAAAAGACAAATTGAAAGTACTTTAATTCTTTTTATTCAAAAACGTTTATTGCTGTTTGCCAAATCAACTGAAGATAATATGTTGAAAAAATAGTAAAATTAGGATAATCTTATAATATAGCATTGCTATGATTATTTTACATTAAGGTTTGTAATGTGGGAATTACGATAAAACGCTTCGGGAAGTAAAGTAATGCTGAAATGAAATTCTTTATTCTCGTTCAAACTTTGGATTCTTATCATCTTTATCTAATGAATTTTCGTTCAATTTCAATTAGATAAAGCAAATGTTATCCTTCGATTAAAAAGAAAATCATGAAATCCAAAATTTCGTAATCCTCCCACATTAAAATTACGGTATTGAAAAATCTATTAATCTGTTTTCACTCGAACACGCTTACATTACAGTCAAAAGTAGCCACGTATGTATAAGTTGAGTAGCGATTTTATTCGGAATATATTGTGTGCAGACTCGTTCCTGGCTTAAATGCTTTGAACTGTGAATTGAGCAACAATCCGCAAATATATAATGCTCCAGAATTCGATAACTGGGAACGTTTTGCTCTAGCAAGTCTACCACATCGTACGTTTTATCTCCTATACAATGTTCCAAAAATAGCCTTTGTTCCACCACATTTGTCAAAATCGTTGAATTCCAAGGCAATAAGGTAAGAATATACGAGATAACCTCGTTTGAGGTAAAGAAACCATTCGAAGTGATTCCACTTGAGCCGTTCATTTTCTCTGACGAACTAAAACGATAAATTGCCTCCATAACATTATTTTTATGTGTTAGATAGAAATATGCTGGAAAAAATATGTATCATGTATAATTCCGAAGTGCAAAAGCGTAAAATACGAAAACAGAGCAAAGAATCTATGTAGCCAAATGTGACTAATATAAACTTGTATTGAAAGCGTTTAAAAATTAGAGATATGTAGAATTGGATTAAAACGAATTACATTAACTATTAATGTAGATAAGTAGATAACTACTCACGAATATTTAACCCATCGTGGAATAACTCTACCCCTTAACGCCGACAGACCTAGTTCATCTAAACCTTGCAAATGCGAGACAAAAATACTGACACTGTGTGATTCCAGTGTACGTAAAGCAATCAGTTCAAAAGAGATGTGCTCCATAATATGTGTGTGCAGCCACTAATAATCTAATACGCTGGTCTTGACCACAAAATGGTAACAAAATCTAGCACTTTAAAATGGTTGGGCGATTAAACTTAAAACACCTACAGATCATAGTATTTTGTATTAGTAACGTTGCATGCGAACCAAATTTTTATAGATTTTGAATTAACGTTAAAATGCGAACTATATATAACTGTGGACGTTTTCGCTTATGACGTCGAGATTTACCCGTGAACAAATAATTAAACTTTATGCGGTAGCTAGCAGTCGGATCGAATTCATTTGTTACGTGTAGCAATGGATTACACTTCAGGTATAGCTAATTCGAATGTTTTGTGGTATCGTTTTACATTAGTAACGAATGACATAGATTAATTTTTAACTCATCGCTTGCTTCGATTAAAGGTATGTTTTAGACATAATTTAGAAACTTCCATGTAGCAATAAATATTGTACTATCATTGAAACTGCCCAAGATTAATTTTAACTCATCGCTTGCTTCGATTAAAGCTATGTTTTAGACATAATTTAGAAACTTCCTTGTAGCAATAATATTGTACTATTATTGAAACGGCCCAAGCAAAGCTGGGGGGGGTTTACGAACAGCTTAGTGGGGCATTCCCTCCGATCTTAACTTAGTGATGATGTATACTCTTGTGTCGATGCTTAGGCTTAGTTTATGTACAGCGGCATACCAGCAGATGGCGTCACGCCCCTCGGCCTGATTTCAGCCAATGAAACTATGGATAGTTAAAATTTTTAAATGCCTATTTGTTCGATATATATTATTTTCCAGACAACTGACTTTCGTGAACAAGAATTGGTATTGTAAAATGTTCAGTCTTTTTAGATGAGATCAAAAACAACGTAATTTCGCTCGCAACCACTAGACCCTCGCCGATGTTGGTTGAATTCGTTGTGATTACTGCCATTAAAATTTGTATCCGATAGAAAAATATAATTTTTAGCTTCGTGACTTGCGAAACTGATATAGTCGGCAATAAAACTTATGGATCACAGGATCATTGTCTTATATAAATGAGAAATCCTGGCGAGTTGAAAAATACATTTTATGTCATTCAGAACCTACTACCAACGTTAACTGGCACAACTGGACACGGAAAACATAACATAATAATTATAAGCAATAATAAAGGACTGTTGATCGCAATTGACGATTTTTGCAAAAAAATACATTTCGTCAGTAATAAATGTAGAAGTACACTTTTCAAAGATAGAAGCAACACCATTCTTTCAAGCTCACAATAACTCTAATCTGATCAGTAAGTCCAGTGTCCAAAACAAACACAATACAGAATAACTTTAAAAATATAAGCAGTATTATCAACTTATTCATACATGCCGACGGTAGGTCATGCCAGGGGGGTCGCGGTCATCCCAGGGGGGGTAACCCCCCCCCCCTGGCCGGCCAAATTTGTCTTGGGGGGTCGATCTCGTGAGGACTTTTTTTTGGTCCTCGCAGCCGTTAATACTATTATTAACCCTATATGAGATGGAAATGGAGGATATAAAAAAGTCTGTTTTCATCGTTACGTGGTTTACTAAAAAGGAAATTGTCCAGCCTTCCACATTCCTTGATTGCAGCAGCCACGTTTCACAAAACTGTTACCGACCATATTCATTCGTTTGTTAAAACGGATTCGTCTTAAAACCATTTAATTTAGCCGTGTGCATTTGTGTGGTTTTCACTTGTACCGATTTATTTATTTAGCAATAAAGATCAATAGATCGTGAGAAATCATTGCTCGAGATCAGTGGTTGCTGGCGTATGCTTTGTCTGGCTGAACAGAGAATATCAAACTAATTAGTAATGTCATGTTTAAATGTCGTATGCCAGGTCTTGGCGCAGCCCAGCGTGCGACTATTTAAATATTAGAGTGCCGTTCACAACAGAAACTACTGGTAACAGTTTCCGGTGGTAAAAACGAACCCGCTGAAGGGGGGGGGGGGGTAGAGGCCCCCACGGGGGGGGGGTAACCCCCCAGGCCTTTCGGCCACGGGGGGGGGGTCCGGACCTCGGGGGGGTAGACCCCCCCCCTACCCCCCCTGCCGGCATGTATGGACTTAATTAACCAAACAGATTATAAGTTAATGAGAAAAGCATTCATAAGTAACATTACTTCTAGTAATGGCAATGTGATCTTTTGTTTACAACTTATCTCTTGTAGAACCCAGACACTAAATATATTTTTAAATGAAGTTTAGCAACATTTTAGCTCAAAATTTTAATAACCAGATATGATTTCGAAATATATAATGCAAACAGGCAGAAAATAATGCAATCACTTTTCATTTCAAAATTAGTTATTCAAATAATTTGACAAAAATGATCACGTTACCTAAATATTTTGATTATACTTTTCGCGAAGAGCAGATTAGAACAATTGTTTTCCTTGTTTAAATTAATATTTATTCAAATATTTTTAACAAAAAATTGTCACGTTAATCAAATAATTTGCTTTTAAAATGGATTCAAAATTATCCCAAAAGCTAATAAGAAATTCTTATAAATGGCGAAACTTTGGTCTAGCTAAGCGCAGTTAAACGAAAAGAAGTAAGCAGATGGTTAAACGAAAAGCAGCAAGCTACATCTATCAAAATATATAAAGGTAATCGATCATTATATATACTAGCCGCTTAACTTTTGTCATCAAACTGTAAACTGAATTGCCATTGCGTTCCGTCGATTGCCGTATAGCAGCTTTAAAAGACTAGCTGAATTAATTTTCTTTAGCAAGTGTAGTAACCTTTAAATATGGCCAATCCTGATATGTATTTAGTTAATACAGAAAAAAATATAAGAAACATGTTTGGTCACAAGTCACAATTTTAGCACAACAATAAAGAAGCTGTCACACTGTTTGCAAATAATTAGCTTTAAAATTCAAATGAATTTTGCAAATTTAAGCCACCGGTTATTGTAAATTCTGCATTTTCGACCTTTATGCACTATAATCGTGTACATCGGCCGCTACACAATAACCAATTTTATCAATATTTATAACTTCCTCCATAACAACGCTGTTGCTATCGATATGGTCACTAGAAACACCACGACTAGCCTCCAAGATTTGAGCATTTCCATCACTGGCTTCGGCGTCAACGTTTCCACCAACATTACTTTCTGTGATATTAGCAGCGTCACTGACTTCACTATTTCAACCGCAACCTTTTGTACCATTTCCACCGCCACCCGTTGTAGCGTTCCCACCGCCACCACTTGTAACGTTTTCACTATTACCACGAAAACCCCAGAAGATGTGTCACAGTCTACCGATAATACTCGGCACCCTGAAACTACTCACAATACTTAGCGCAAAAATTATGTACTGTCAACAATGGAATTTTGAACAAATGAAAATTTGAAGTTAAGCGAATATAAGATTATTATATTCGTTTCCATGTTAAAAGTATCCTGGTTAATGGATTTTATTGCCTGATGTAAATATGCATATATGAAAGCTTTAAAACATATAGGTGAATATACTTCAAATGCGCTGCTTCTGTTGGTACGATACATACAAAATGCTGTGGCCGAATAATCCGAACATTATACATTCGTATAAAAGCATTTTGTTCTGCAAACATAAACGAATAGGATAAAACGATCTAGTTTAAATTCAATAGAACATTGGGCATGGTTAGAATTTGTCATGGATTCGAGTCACAGCTCATATCTGATAATCTGCATCCTACATTTTTCCGTTGTGCTAACAATTTCGTGAAATTTTTAATAATACAGATACTTCGATTGCATGGCATGTTACGTATGGATTTAAAACACAAAAATTCGGCACCTCAGGTCATTAGTTGCCACTCAGTGGTAGACTTTTATTTCGATTAATTTTTTGGGATCCTTTAGCCAAAGCACCAAATTTATATTCTCTTATATCGCGAAGGAAGCTACACAGCAAGCAAGAAGTACAATCAGTCCGATTGATGCACAGTATCACGGACAAAACAAATTTATGTGGTGCAGTGAGGTTGGTCGTATGATCCTAGCAGCACGGTGTGCATCAAGGCGAGAATGTTGTCGGTTCTTTGCACCACGTGCACTCTAGGACCTCTTAAGGCAAACATGTGATGCTTCCGGCAACCTCAGGCAATGGTAGACATGCTAACTTCACCACATCCATATCACTATTCACATTTTTACATCCACTAAAACATTTTTGGCAGGTGAAATGTGCTATTGATGCTGAGATGTATCGCGTCTGCTACTTAAATGATTAAATTTAATGACCATAAAGTGAATTATGTTGCCATGTAACGAATATTTACTGACGCTACAGCCAGACTCACGGGGAGACCAAATGGTTCTACCGGTAGGGGCCGAGGTTAAAGTTCCGATCCGGAAAACAACATAATTGGCTTTACTGTCTGCAAATTTGAACAGCTTCGGTAAAAGACGTAAAATAGGATAGGATGCTAGTGTATTAGTAACCGAGCGCCGACATACCAGAAAACAACTAGAAAAAATTTCTACATTATGAATTGATTCGGTTGCATCACTAAGTCTCGAAACATCCAGGTTTTTAAGTTTTCCCGATAACTCCTTCAATATCACTCAAAATTCAAAAATTCTATCTGACATATAGGTAATTCAGTGAGAGAAAGCCAGAT